>KZ651107.1:337377-347737 GCA_001010745.2 Gerris buenoi
TTTTTAATATATTTTTCGGATGGACGGACGGCTGTCACAGAAATTTATATAAGTTAATAACATTGAATCTAATGTGAGTGCACCCACCACGGCGCGGCGGGGCGGCCAGCAGCAGAGGCCCGGCACTTAGTGCGCGCGACTTGAGGCTATAATATGGGGAATTCAATTATGATATTGATACGACAACGTTAATCCCGTGTCTTCCATCACTACAATAGTAAATACTGTCAGATTGGCCGTAGCTACAAGGTTGTTTTTTTACATTTTGGAATAATAATAATAATTTCCACTAGAGGGTGTATGCCCTATGCTGTGGAAGTCAGTCTGTATCTTATTTGAAATTCCCGTAATTGTTAAATTGTAATTCAGGTAAGGTATCTACAGAAATTAAAGGGCTAATTCATATAGTACGTGCCAGAGAAATTTCCTAAAGTGTGGTTGGAGGTGACTCTCAATCTCGGCCCTGGCACGTACACGTACAATATTAATTTACTAATTAAAGATTATATTTTATTAGTAATAGTTGCGTGATAAGGTAAATATCAAATATTTGCATAAGTAAAAATATTTTTACTTTTGTTTATTTTTAGTATAGAATATGCTTTTGCGTATAAACCTACATTTAAGGACCTTAAAATTGTTTTAAATTTAATTGATTGAAATCAATTACGTACCTCCTGTTTGGTGGGCATGGCCGCTGATGCATTCCTTCTAAGCTTCGAAGGGTTAATTTGAAATTTGGAATGACCTTTGGTAGCTAGCACCTCTTTACTACGGTGGTCCGCACCAGGGCTCTATAACAAAAGACAGAATAAATCATTAGAAAACGGTAAATATTTTGTACATTTTTATATTTAAAAATAGATGAAATAAAAACGAAAATAGATATATTTTTAGGAATTGGAGATAAAAATATAATAAGAACCGCACTTAATGAAACACGATTGAGAAAGTTATAAGCGAAAGGAAGAGTGAAGAGTAAACAAATTATAAAAGGCAGAATGCGTCTGCTACTCGGTTTAGTAACAAAAATAAAAACCCAAGTAGGTCAGTCAGATATATCAGATGACTCAAACCAGTGGCAGCGGATTTGTGGTCAGTTTGTCTTGTGTCTATCCCGTCATTATCCGGAACTTCATTGGAGAATGACTAACGCTAGGCCATTAAATATGTCTACATTTATTAGGTATATTGCTTAGTAATGAAATCAAAGACAGGAATTTAAAAGTGCATAAACCAACAAAAGAAAAAAACAACATAGTTTTGAGAATAAAAAAAAGTGTAAAACAAAGACCATAACACAAAGAAAAATATTATGAAAAAAATAGAAAAAAGACTATGCGATTTAACTTGTTGATGCACGTATTTATACAAGGAAATGTTTTATAATAAACAATCAAATGTTATCTATAAACTATACCTAGCTGTAAATCGAATGAAATGATAATGATTCTATTACATGATTTGTAATAAGCATTAATCATTGTTTGTTGCGTACTGCCAATTTTCCAGCACTTGGTATTCTATGGCTAAATGAAGATTTACAGTCTGGCGTTGCTCATCGGTCCCAGAGGACTATAGAACGGAGTTTGTCACGTTAAAGCCATTTCCTTAATTGGCTTATTCTCTATGAACAGGAGGCAAACAGCCAAAGAAACTTTCCAAGTATCGACTGATTCGCACAGGAGGGGTGACTAAATAAGTCCGGTGTAATGGACTGTCGGCAACACGCGATTTCAACCGCAGTAAAAACCTCTTAACCCCTGTTTCTTCCTAATTCTAATATTAGGAAGAATTAAACCATATTACCAAATATATAACACATGATTTAACAAGCAGATTAGTAAGGTGTCTTCTGAATAAGGTTTAGAAAAAATAGACAATTTAAAAACTTCATTTGTGGCTAGTTTAATAATTTAATTAAAATAGTGGGTAATCATTTATGTAATAAATAATATTTTAGCTTTGTTTTAAATTGCTAATATTTTAGACAAATAAATGATTATAAAACAATTAATCCAAACAACAAAGAAATGGGAAATGCATTAAAAGAGATCTTCTCCTAAATCACCTCTAAATTATTAGTCATTAGACAAATTAAACCAATAAAAACTAAACTGCACCGTCAACTAATTAACACTTAAATGGAACAAGAAAAAATGAATCTGTTGAATAAGAAGTAATTTAGTTTAAAATCAAAAAATAAGTAGAGACATGCAAAAGGGTTAAAATTAGAAAAAACATCTTTGAGTTTCTTACTGAAAAAATGTAATGACTCATATCTGATAATAAATTCGATATTTTGTTTAATATATGTATTTGACATTTTCCAAGATAAACATCGTTTTAAGAAGTTTAAATAAAATAATATATAAGGTAACAAGTAACGCTCTTTAACTCATTTTATTTAATATAAGAATCATATGTGCACTTTTAACTTTCTTAAGTACCAAGTACGTAGCATATATAAAGAGCAAATGGTAGCTAAGTAGTAGGAAGTAATAGTTGACCACATAAGCTATAACAAGGTTCTTTTGTCAACCAGGTTCTAACACATAGATAATTTTAAAGCAAATGAATGTCATGATATTGTAAAGTGAAGGAACGAGGTATAATTTTGACAAGGCAAATAATGTTACGGAGCTGTTATGGAGGGGAGGACAGGTGTTAAGACTTTAACTTGGATGAGGGGGGGGGGGCAGGTAGCTATGCATTGTGAACCAGCTGGCTTAGCTGCAGACACCTGCTCCACCTTAGAAACCTTGAACACCATTACAAATTATTATTCTTAACAGCCTGGCACAACCTAGTCTGAATTCTACAGGCCAATATGATATAACAAGGGTTGATGTACTCCAATTAAAACCTCGTGCTTTGATAAAGCTAGGATCATCAACCTAGGTCTGAATAATTACGTAAAACCAAGGGCAGTGCGATGGTTATCGTCCAGTAAAATTATGGATGAGAAATAAAGAAACATACATCGGTATATCCTGGAGTTCATATATATGTAAAGGTGATGCAGTTAAAAGAGAGTACCTATTATAATATCTTTTAAAAAATTAACATCACTAATTACTTTTTGTTGGACATGAGAAATTATTACATTCAGACGATCAAGAGCATTACATACAACTTTAACTTCTCAAATTGCAAAGGATGTGTAATAAGAGCAGGTAGAAAAGGGTAAATACCAAACCTTTTTTACCTATTTGCAGGATAGTTAAACAGAGAAATATAAATACGTATTAACTTATTAATGGTGATGTTATGATTTGAATACATTGTTGTTAAAATGCTTGTAGGATCTAAGAACAATATAATAATATGGAAGGACACAATGCAAAAACAAAGACACTAACCTTGTACTAATTTCAAATAACAGTATAAATCAAGAGAGCTATGAAATGTTGCGTGAGCTGTGACAAGGACAAGAGTCACACCTTGTTACTAACATTAGCTTGAACTAACATCCTTTATTACTAATGGGCTATGATCTAGCTTAGAAAATAATTAATTTTATAACGAAAATTGATAAGTAAGAAAACTAGTTGATAGATAGAGAAGTTTCATTGTGACTACAGGCTACATAAAATTTTTACTTGGTTTAAAATAAATATTAGTCGTTGGCACAAAAAAGCATTCATTTCTACTGAAGGAATCAAGGTATTTTAACTAAAAGAATGAAGTAATTGTAATTAAACATAAAGTATATACTGATATAAAACCTGAGCACTCAGGATAGCCTTTTTTTTAATAAAACAAATATTCATAAATAAAAGGGGACCATTATAAAAAAGCAAAAAGTATGTCAGAGAACAAGTCTTATCTAATCAAAATAAAGAACATAAACCTATGAACAATTTTTTTTAAAAAATAATACAGAATACTTTCTCTTTATTAGTTTTACAAATATTATTGCTCTTCAATTATGATATAAATAAGGTAAATAGGTTGGTAAGTGGATTTTAATGAAAATAATATTAATTTATGAAAAAAAAGAAATATATAAAAAATCAAATGAATAAATCAGTAACCAATTGTAGTTCCCTTTCACAAATAATAGGTGCGACATCAAATAACAAATTAATGAAAATAATTAAGAAAAAGTTAGTCGCCGATTATAATAGATATATCAAAGGGTTGTACTGTTACAGTTAGATTGTTAGATCGTTCAAGTTGGTTAAATACTAGTATAAAATAGTAAGAAGAATGGATAGTCTTCATTGCCAATCGCTGTTAATTCGACATCCGGCAGGAGATATTTATTGCCTTGAAGATTTTCTTAGATGTAATAATATTTACGGGTATGAGTACAAACTATTTCATAGTAACTAAATAAGCATTTAAGTAGAAACATACGTTACAAAATTATTATTGAAAACGGGAAAGTGACAAGGAAGTGTAGCAATGGCCTTTTTGATTAATGACTGTGTCCAGAGCATTCAACAATTTGCACCAGTGCATAATATAAAAGCGATTCCAAGAATCAATGCACCTGGCACTGTTATTTGTCAACAAAATGCCAGCTGCCAAGAAACATAGAAGGGGCGTCGACTTCCTCATTGCAAAACAACACACATTAACATTACGGTAATTAGGCGAAAAGATGAACTAGCCGACGAAACATTGAACGACATCTAAATAAAACTACTTTTTCGTAGATCATTGGCTTCAGTAAATTACCAGAGCTCTTTATATTTTCACACGAGATCCAAAGTAAATATTGTTTTAAATAAGTTTTTAAAGCTCGTATTAAAGTAAAACAAACATGGGTTGTAGCGGGTCGTACATTGGAGGGGGACCCACAGAGCGTATTTATGTATACGCTTGTAATAGACAGTTTTTTTTCTTATTTCAAGGCTCGCACCCTCCTTGGACTGTACCCAAAATTTCTCCATAATTCCTATCTGTCTTTACCAACCGACTTTACGGTCGTCATGCTGTCCAGACGAATTTATTTATCATGGTGTAGAAATACTATGACGAACAAGACGAATCGTTTGATATTTATAATTCCCTTTCTAAAAACGGCTGTCGTTACTTCACAACAAGGAAACCACCGGATGACCAATTTATATATCCTATAGCTACTTATCAAAGACAAGTAAATTATCTATTTAAAGATTTTATTATTTGAAGATTTTCCAGTTGTAGGTACCAAAAATAACTTTTATATCTATAAAATATCTTCTACTATATATTGTTTAATGAGGTGACTAGTTGACTAGTTATTCTGTATTGGGTACCATTGACTAGAAATAATTTTTTATTAACTGAAAAATTATTTATCGGAATATTTAGAAAAATTATTGTTGAAAGCTGAGTATATGAAAAAGTGAAAATAAAAATTATTTTAGGTAAAAAGAACATGTTTAATGTGTTGAACTTGAAGAGTGGAGGGAGGAGTTAATGTTAACGAACCGTCCCAAGGACGGTTGGTATTCTATAATTAAGAGAACTGGTGCGACTCCCGGACTTCTTGGGCCTTTTAAACCCTTTATTAAACCTGAATACTCGTTCTAGTAACAAGAAAAAATCGATAAGTACAGGTGTAAACAAAAAAACTTCGAACAGCTAATTTTTATCAATTATTTATTAAAATAATTTAAGACCATAGATCGACATGAGAGCCGTGTGTGAATATTATGTAGTAGTTGGCTCTAAGAGCTTTTGGTCATTAAATATGTGTTACGAAATTAACTATTCATAGTTCAAGGAGATTTAGTAAGCAGACCCCTTGATGGTTACCTACGTATTCATTTTGCATTATTCAAAGAGGTAAAGGAGAATATTGGAAACAATATTCTCAGATTATAAGAATAATAGTAGTTTTTTATAATGGGACAAACTTGAGGTGTTAAAGGATTAGGTAATTTTATGAAATTGACTTTTGTAGACTAGCGGGATTAATTTCAGTGAAAATTAAAAATCTAATGTTTAAACTGAAGGATTAAAATATAAAATAAGAGATGGAAGCCAAACAACCAGATATGTAATTCCAAGTGGAATATTGTCTCATTCAACGCAACACCGTTTTCCTTTTAATTTGCAATCTAAATTTCAATACCATTGAGGGCATTTGCAAGTTACATACATGTTTAAAATACAAGTTACAATACTAAGGCGGGCTGACCTGTAAGTATGTATGTAAGTGAAATATGTATGTGTATATGTATGTGTGTATGTAAGTGAAATATTTGAGAGTGGTTAACCAAATATTCTAATGAACGGATCCAAAAACAGGATTTATTGCACGATTCTCAAAATTCGTTTTATCTAGGAAATTTAACACTTTTTCAAATAACGTTAAAGATGTGCTGAGTAACGTGTCGGTAATATCTGGATGACTAGAGGTCGTAGCATTACGCGGCCGTAGCGTGACCGGTCCACGGATGAACGGACGCGGGCGTCTGTCAGTCGGTCGGGGTCCATTGTCAGGGTCGTTGATCCCGAGGTCGGCTCTCTCCCCCACCAGAAGACTGGAACTTGCACAGCCACGGCGGGTACTTGCAGTATCTCTCCTCACTGCATCAGCTCCACCAGGTGAAACCTCGTCTTGCTCTTAACCACTGCCACTGCCATTACCATTATCATTACCGTCATTAGAATCCGTCTCGACTCGTTTCCATCCTCCCTACCGAGCATCTTCACACATGATGCAAGGGAAAGCACTTAATAAATCCAGAACAGACTTCTTGTAACAATAATTAAAAAACTATTAATTTTATTATTTATTTTAAATAATAAAGAATGTAATAGTTGAACAATTACTGAACAGTTGGAAGGATTTAACAACTTAAATAACTATTTAAAAAAAAAAAAAAAAATGAAATTATAAAAAAGTAAACTAAGAGAATGGTTGAAAACAATTCTACCCCAACTGTTAGTTTTAAATTAAAACTATAAAAACGCCAAGTACATTAATGATACATGAAATTAATGTCCATACCTGTTAAGTACAGATAAGATGTAAAGGAGATTGAAAAAAAAAAGGTTTACTTAAAAGAATGAATAATATAGATGAGCTGCTGAAAAGTAGAAGCGATGTGGTTGAGATGAGAGCCTTCTCTACACTGACCCTTTAATCTAAGGGAGGGTAGACAGGTGGCGGATTCAGTTCAACACTTGGTGAGCAGGGTTGGCCACGAGGAAGACCCTCAAATAATTCCGGGATTACGATAGAGATTGCCACTCACGTGGAGAGTGTCACAAGCAATGGCACAACGTGAGGCTATCTCTAATAACGTAATATGTAAGTCTCTTCACATGTCCGTTCTCAACAGAGGGGGAATTAAATCGACCACAGTTTTTCCGCAAGAACTCAAAATAAACATAGAAGAGGAAAAAAACTATGTATATCAAGTTTTAAGTTTATAATGTGCTGTTTTGGAAGAAAGAAACTCAAAGGATTGGGAAGTATTAATTAAATTTTCTAAAACCTTTAAGACGAAGATGTTACGACTAAAAATTAAAAATGCAAATATTTGTATTTACATTAAATTATAATGGCAATTAAATGGTGGAAGGGAAGGGGGTCGGTTGTTAATGAAATAATAAGGTTGTACCAATATAAAGGAGAGTACTAAACAAATAAAAAGAAGATGGACAATAAATAATGATTTTATAATTAATAATTAATACAGTATGTCCACGGATGGAGTTGCCTATACGTGTAAATTACAAAAAGAAAAAGAAAAAAAAAAAAAAAAATCAATTTTCGAAGAAAATTCACTCTTCCTAAAAACTGCTTGTTCTTAAATGAAAATTTATAGTACATATTACTTGTTCGAAATGTATCTTGTACCCAGAAAGTACAATTTCCTAAAATTGTACAGGAGGAAACCGGTCCAAATTTCGACTATTCAAGAAAAAAGTATTCTTTATAATTTCTTTTAGATACTATACCTAATTTTGCCTCAGCATAAGCTGATTTGGTTTAACCTTTTTAAATAAAACTTTATGTAACTATGTCACACACCACTGTATAATGTATAAACCAATAAAGGCATTCATTCATTCATTCATACCTAATTTATTTTTCGCTTATAAATGTCGATAATTAGATTTCAAAATCCCCCCCCCCCCTGCCATTTATAAAATGTAAAATTTGTCTGATTCTAATACATGAGGGGTATATTTAAAGGTCTCATTGAGTACATTAAAAGTTGTGGTACTGCTTTTTTTTATAAAACCAACATGAAAGGGGAAATTAATTAGGAAAATAAATTCATATTTGAAAATGATTTTTTTTTTATTTAAGAAATAAATAATAAAATACGATTTTCTCAATAAATGCTTTAAAAAAAAACGTATATTTACTACATACAAACAAACTTCTAAATAACTCAAATTTGGTTTGTTTTTAGGGGTACACGAATTAGATCACAAATTATATATTGTAATAAAAAAATAAACAAAAGACCTTTCGTTTGTTCGAGTTAAATTTTGAATTGTCTTATAAATACTTAAGGTGTTGACCAGTATCAGATAGAGCAGTTTTATCAATGAAACTGCAGATTATGCCACAATAAATAAATATTAGCACAAAGTGATAATCTAATATTTTCATGCTGCACTTGTAAATTAATTATTGTCGTCTATAGGATTTAATATGATTTATAACTCAAAGTTAAGTGAATTCTATCACGGTAGAAGAGGTTCCAAGATATTTCTCTAAACTTTATTAACTAATAATTACATTAAAATAAGGTTGTCTATGTCTGACACACAAAATGCTCCTTAATTAAGAAAATAAATTACATTAACTTTATGATTTTAAATATCTAAGATAATATTAATTGATCATTAATAATAATTAGCACCAATGTTCTATATGTTGGCACACGCAATTTACTTTGATTTTAAGATATTGAAAAGAAATTAATAACAGAAATATGAAATATGAATTTCGTCGTTGGTGTAAATATTTTACGAATGGGTATCTCTTCTTTGTCCAGCTGTTTTAATTTATAGGACCGAATAAAAAAATTATGTTAAACTCGGAAACTGGACACACTTTTTTGGACTAAGAGGACAGAGGACCTCAAAAAGTGTAAATTCATATCACGATACTTACTCTTTATGAGAAAATAAAAATCGGTCCGTGAGACAACTCAATCAAACTTTCTCATAAACGAGTTCATAATTACTTACCCAGAGTTTCACACACTCTATGAAATTTATTATTAAAATAACTTCTCCCCAGCGGGGAATCGAACACGGCCTCTCTCGGTCCGCGTTTAAAGCTATTTTCTCTGGAACTAGATTTTTTTCCGGGGGAAACTGCTTGTATTATATTCGCACTTAAATGGTCTACATTTTAGAATTATTTAATCACAATCGTCGGAACAGTTCTCGAGAAATATTTTACTTTTCACGCTTTTTCAGAGTTTTTGGGGGGTAGCGACCTCAAATTTGGATCTTAAATTCAGTTTTCGGTTTCGCCTCCCAACAAAAATACCTATGTAACAAAAGAAAGCCAAGTATCGAGGAAAAAAGAAAGGTTTAAATTTAATAACATTTTTTGACTTGGCAATTACGCCGCACAAAGAGGTTGCAGTTATTTAATTCATATTTTCCTTATGGTTCATAAAGCTCTTTTCTTTTGATATGTATTCACATCATCTGTCAATGTTATTATTATTAACATGCTAAAGTTTTCATTTATCTAGAATTCATATATAAATATACTTATTATGTTACACGGAAACAATGCTTTATCTTTAAATACAATTTTATTCAGTGTCGTGTACAATTTTGTATTCTCGTTCTAGTGAACCTACTCTGACTTGGGGAGACTTAGCAGAACCTATGATCTCATAACTTTTTACGCGAGACGGCTTATTTTTATTTACATAGGTATTTTTGTAGGGATTAAATATATTTTTTTTTAAATATTTAAAATATCTTAATATTATTATCACTGTTTTTTTTCAGGTCAGATATAAATAAATGTATGACTAAGAACCATTGATAATATCTGTGAAGACATTACGTAAAACTATAAAGATCCTACTGTTATATTAAACGGGTTTTGTTGATAGGCGTCACTGAATGATCGGTTATTATTAAGAATGAATGACGTCAGAAATCATTCTACAATACACGGGGATTATCCATCTCGAAATAATTTATCAGATATTGTTTACGCTTAATATGCATTACTAAAATATAAATGAAAAAGTGTTGTGACTGATATTTTACAATACATGTAAATAGTTCTTTATTTTAATTTGTTTTTAAGAAATAAAAGGAAATTTCCAAAGGAATAAATTTAAATGATAAAAAATGCTAAGTATATATATAATATATATTTTAATATTTTTAAAGAGATCAAGATATTATAATATAAATATTA
>KZ651107.1:350271-388172 GCA_001010745.2 Gerris buenoi
ATATATATATATATATTCTATCGTCAATTATAACTTATACTACACGTAGGCTATTTTCCATGACGTTCCCTTTATGTAAACTATTTTCTTTAGTTGTTATAAATAGAACATTACAATTACAGTATAATATTAACGATAATGTCTTCCTAATTTAATATAATCATTTATAAAAGATTTTGAAGAATATAAAGATATTGAAGAAACACGACGATTAATAAAGAACATTTACGGCAAATTGAAAGAATAGGACACTTTTAAGATATTATTCGTTCTATTGTTTAGGTTTACAAAACAGTTTTTATCTAGATGTTTGAACTATCTAATAATATTGTATAATGAAAAAACAAGCGTCTCGTCTACAGTTTTAGCGATAATGTGAATAGTGGCTAGTAGGTGGCTGTGAAATACTTTGCTTTTATATCACCTAAATAATATAAACCTACATAACCGCGATCTTGAATTGAAAAATAATTCATTGGTTAAATTCTACGGGTTTTTCGAAGATATAATGTGAATAATATTAGTTAGAACTAATAAGTATCTATGGACTTAGTTCCTGTTTCCTGATTGATAGATTGTATCATAGTTGATTTTAAATTTATGTAATTTATTGACGCTGTAATTAAGGAAAAAAAATCATTGTAATAAAATAAATACAGAATTGGATGAAGTAAATATAATTATGCAATTATGCGCAAAGTTAAACAATCAACTAATTGTTATAATGAAATATGCTATTTACTTGAAGTATAATAATAGTTAAATGTAAACAAATAAGGAAAACATATTATTTAATGACGAAGTAGTAATAGTTGCAAGGAATTTATAATGATTAGTCTACATGTTTATTTAGATGTAAGTGACTAATGAATGAACTAATGAATCTCATTATCCAGCTGTGATATAGATACAAAATTGCATCATTCCTACAGTAAGCATTCTACGTAAAAACAAAAGTTAATTAGGTATTGAACACTATACGGGTGATGCAGGAACGGTTCCACAATAAGGTCTATCATTTGGTAGGATTCAAGCTTTAAATATGCGTGCCGGAGATTTCGTTTCTTGTTTTTTAATGAGCTATAAAACAACTAGAGAATATAGAATATTATCAGACAACATCGTGAGGCCATGAAAAAGAACTGCTGCACCCTGCACCGGTCTAGAGGAACAACTTGTATTATAGCAATGTGGTCGGCAAAAAACGAAAAAAAACTTTTTTGGATCTACAACATTTATACTTTTCTTAGACAATACATCCTCAACGTCTACTACGTAATTATTTAGGGGTATGAAAGTATGAAGACACTATTTATTTTCATAAAGAAGTTTATATTTATGTTTTTATATAAATGTGTTTACATAAATGTGGCGTGATCAGAATCATATTTATAACACTTCTCACCGTAGTAAGAAGCTGAAATTCAGAAGATGCGTACGTACAATATCTAATATAATTGCGCCATACTACGGTTAACTTTTTTCACCATTTGTCATTTTATTTTACAATTTTTATAGCAGTTTTATTTTACAAAATAAGCTATTGGTCATTCAAGAATTATAAAACATTTTAAACTTTTTAATTAAAAGCGTTTTTGGCTCTCAAAAAAAATTAACTAGAAATTAGATTATTTAGTAACTGATAACGGTCGTTATCACTCAATAAGTTATAAAAGGGTAAAAAAAACTGCCTTCATTGATTTTTGTTATTTTGGATTACAATAGCCAGAGTTTTTTTACTGTAACAAATTAGTTCAGGACGTATTGCACTATTTTAATTAAAAATAAAATAAAAGTATATTTGTTGCTTGGAAAAAAGCTTTTACTTTAAATAAAAACAGTATCAGGTTAAGTCGAGAGTATTATATGGAAACAAGTGGGAAGTACTATTGAATTTTCCACGATTTCCCCTGCTAAAAAGGGAAGAAAAAGAAATGGAAAAATTGAAGTGTATAGGATTTCGTTTCATCTTTTTTTCTCGATGCATAACTACGTTTCTCTTGGGAATGACAGGAAAAATAAAACCGTTGAAGTACAGTAGAATCTCTTGTTCTTGACTCCTCGTGCATCTGAGAAGAAAAAAAACCTGAATCAAGAAAATAAATGGGGGAGGAAGATAGAAGGGGACAAACACGGGGTGCAACTCCTGCGCGCCCGACCCTCTGTAAAAACTGAAAAAAGACACCCAAAGAAGTTTTTATCTGTTAACTTATATATCAGTGACAGGACCAAACCATTCTCAGATGGAATCAACTGAAAAGAGAGGATTGTTCACTCTTAAATCTTAAAAATCCTAATTCTGTCATCAATACTTGAAGCCACGTGTTATTCTTAACTTATGAAACCTTTTTAATTTTTTTTTCAAATCATCCAAAGATAATTTAATAATTTGTACAAATAAAAAGAATATTAAAATATCTAATTTTATAAAATTATTCTTCACTAATAGTAAATTATAAATTTAAAACAACAGCGTCTCATTGTTTACGATAAGATAAGTTTTAAAAACAATCAAGAAAAAAAATAGTTGTTTAAAGAACCATGTATATAAAAAATATTAGGCATTCAAGATGATAGTATCCATCCTTGTACACAGGCATACTGATATGTCACTTCGGAAGTTCATAGAGATAAATGTCATATAAAAAAAAAGTTGTTTGTGTTATGTCGTGTTCCGTGGATTGTACAACTAAAGTAGATATAATATCGACTGATAATATCTATGAGTGTTGTGTAACGCTTCTTTTCTAAACATTTGTTCAAAGGATTTTATTTCTAAAAGCCTAACAATAGAATTTAAAATAAAAATTAATTAAAACATCCTTTTAAAGATTAAAATGTCTCAATAATATAAATGTATGTCCACATTTTAGGGTAACAAATCTTTTCTGGACTTAAAAACAAAAGGAGGAAATTAAATCTTACCGTAAAAAACCTATAATCTCTTAAATTTACCTAAATTGAGGGAAGAAGACTTTAAATAACAGCTTTTTTTTAATTACAATTAGTGCATTTTTTTAAATCCATTCTATTTAGACATAACAAATAGAATGGATTGAATGCAGTTGCATTTTTATTCATATTTGACTAACATAGCAATATGTCTTTAAAATTTTTATAAAATTCATGATGCAAGATGTGTTTTTTAAATACTTAGTAAATATTTTGCGTCTGAGTAGAACAGGTAGAAATTAGAAACGATACAATAAGATTGTAGTAGTTGTAAAAATTTAAGATTTTTTTTTTTTAATTCAACAAAAATATAATAAGATTGAAATATATAGACCAAAGCCATCGAATTTTTCAATCAATTTTTATTTGAACAATCCATTTTTCTTGAAGTTCTATTTAAAGGGATTTGCTTTTTAAAAATAAAACCTGAGTAGGATAAAAAAAAGAAAGAGGAATAAAAACAAGCTTTTTTTATACTGAGAGGTAAAAAGGGTCATAGGAAATTCAAGGCCGTACAAGAGGGACAAAAGGAACCTTTTTGAACATGGATGTATTTTCTCAGGGATGGTATGGTAAGCGGGAGAGAAGAGGATGGAACATTTCTACCGTGAAGATAGATCGAGATGAAACTAGTAGAAGAACTTGGAGGAAGAAGTGAATAAAAGGAGGTGGAGGATATTGTTAGGGGTCAACAGACAAGCGCATCCCTCCTTAATAAGACCTGGGACCTGGGTGCGTGCACTGCACCCACATACACAGACACACAATATTAACAACTAACAGGTTCTTTACATACACTTACACGTAAACTCACAAAGTTACAAACACACACTAATATACGTTTAAATGCCCTAGCTCCCTTCTAGTACTGTACTTCTAGACAAAACCCGTCCAACTCAAAAACCTTCCAATACTCATTTTTTAATATATTTACACCAGGTCATAATTTTAAACTTTAAACTACATACATATTATAATTTTTGTTTAATATTAACAAGTGAACGAACATAAGTACATAGTATGCATATATTTTTTATCAAAATAGATAACAACTAAAATGGCTATTTTTCAATGAAAATTTCTAACAATAATATTTAAGATAAAAGTTTAATTAAATAAACATCCTTTCAAATACTAACACGAATCCAAATTGATAAATATTTGATAAGGTGATTGTAAAATAAAAAACATTTCTAGAAAAAAACGCATTCGTTTTTTTATCATAATGTTTCAATTACCTCAATGTAAGTCCTTATCGTATGGTAATAGTATTGGCAAATTGATCAGTCACCTCACTTTAATGTATAAATCATAGTTGAAATGTATAACAACTAATTTATTTATTTTGTTCTTTCTAAAGGTATGTTAGAATCGAACCAAGATTTCTGAGTGAATTTTTTCTTGGGTAAGTGTCTTGAAACATAAGCGGTTGCTTAATGTTGGCTATCATGTTAAAGCATCTGTGCCTATGTAGACAACTAGATTGTAATCATTAGTTAAAAGTAAACGGTGAAGAGTGTAGACTGAGCTAAATAAAGTTAAAAGTATATCATTATTATGGTAAAAATGTTATATTAAACGCCAAACAATAATTTAGATTATATTTTTTTGAGTGCTGCAAGAATTTGCCAGGATTGTTGAAGGTATAGTCTGAGATTTTCAAAGTTAGAAAGAAGAAGAAAATTGCTTAGGCTAAACTGCTTGATACATACAAGCAAATTGAAAAAGATGGGAATATAGTCAGTCTGAAGAATAGAGTAAACAACATTAGAACTTGCTTGAAGATAACAAATCAAAGGATAGCCAAAAGTCTGGAGTTGACGCAGAAGATATGTATGTCCAAATTAATGGTGTATAAAGTAGTAAATCAATTTTGTGTGATCTTTTTAAAAAACATAGATGGCCAAGAAAAAGGTAATTTCTTAAATAACTGTGTATTATTATGGATTTCTTTTCAGGAGCCAAATTTATATTATTTAAGAAAACCCCCATGCCAGTCCACTTTGTAAAAATTAATTCCATGTTAATTGTTGCTAACTTGTTAGACTGTCTGTTGCAAACTGGCTCAACTTGGTTGTTATCCAATTCGTAGGCCTCTAAATATATACATAATAATATTTTATAGAGACAGAAATTATTACTTTAAACTATGTATATCATATTATTGATACACACTACAGGTACATTTACCGCATATTTAACTACTACTATGTAAATACAATCCATGCAACCATATAATATAATATTCTTTCCGATTGATTCAAAATGATTGGATATAGATATTAATCGGGTATATAATATTGACCAAGTTGTCGGACTGTACAAAATGATAACAAAACTACTTTCTGTTAAATCAAGATGCAAAACAAATCTAAATGAAGTTTTTCAAATTTAAATAATAGATTTTTATTAAATCTGCTTATATGTTGATATGTATGATAAATATTTTTTTCCGAAAGTAGCAAAAAAGACCTTGGGCGCAATTCTAAAAATGAAGAAAAAAGAACTATTTATAGAAACCCATCTCTGAACTGAGAAAAAAAATCAATCCATAACTCAAGCTGTGGCACCGTGCCACTGTCACCCTGAACATGGAAAGTTCAGGAGTTCAGCGCTAGAATCGTGAGAGTCGCAATTTTATTTAGTTCCGATTACTTTTAGAATACATTCTGAAGAAAAATAATGTCAAAAACGAAGAAGTAAATAGATAAGAAATAAAAGTTGAACTGAAGAAAAACTATGTGACAGAGTATAGAAAAATGATTTCCTCTATTTGTATAAAGAACGAAGACAACTCTCTAGTTAATACTTCATGTAGGATTTACTAGGAAAATATAAAGACTACGGACAGGCTCAAGGAAAAGTCTTATGAAAAAGAAGTCAACAGGTTTACAAAGTTAAAACAGGCAAAAATACACCATACTTGAGTTTGGAAATAAAGAAAGAAAAGATTTAGTTATTTGGAGTAAGATAAGAGGGAGTAGAGTTTGCTATTCTCTTTAGGAAGAAATCACAGACAAGAATAAAAAAGTTTACTTTGACTAAATATAAACTCTTGTAATCTATTGCTACCTGTGGTAAAAGGAACTAAAAATAAACAAAATTAAATTGAACTTTTGGGAAAGAAGGGACTTCACAATAATCAGCCAACACTTCATACGTTTAAAGAAGAAAAAAAAAAAAAAAACGGAATATAATTTGTACCAGAGGGGAGTTATTTATTCGTAACATATTTATTATGACTCATGTTTTGGAAATGAGAAAGAGTATGACTAACAAGGTCCTCTGGAAAAGGACCCGTTACCTTTGCGAAATATCCCTCGCTAATACATTGGCGTACCAATCATGTGTATACATTGCAAGTGCTATTATTTTAAAAGGTGAGGTAAAATATAAATAATTGCGAGAAAATTGTTAAGCTTTTACATTCTGCAAAAAAATATTTGCGTGATATATTAAGGTGAACCAGTGATGTAAAGACCTTGTAGGGGATAAAAATGAAAAATGTATAAACAAGTTTAAACAAGAAATGTTGTACACAAAGTTAAAAAAGCAACTTCTTGATATCTAAAGCATTATCGTGAAATTATTATTTAAATACTCGATTAATTTATTTAAAAAATATATATATATAGTAAATGAAAACAAAACCTTAACTGTTTGTGTCAACAATTATTTAAAGAGTTTAGATAATTTACTATAAAAAAAAAAATCTAAATTTATATGAAGATAAACAACAATTTATTATAATAACCCTAGAAAAGTTTTCTGTAAGAAGAAAGAAACTTCTGCGGTTACAATAAAGTAAAGAATTATTTTTTAAAAAAATATATTTTCGCTATTTGACTGAGTCGTCCTTCATAACCTTTACAACTACAATATAAAATCCTTTCAGATGGCACAGTCTTTTGTTGGCGGAGGGCTCAATAACATGCAGTTAGAGTTGAGAGGAATGCTATGGAATATTAACGTCACGGTTAATAATAGAGCCTATGACGTGAGGTACGATGAGGTTACTAACTCTCAAGACTCAATTACAAAGAGTGAAGGTGAAGGGGCTTTAGAATGCAACCATCTTTAATATATCAGCTTACAAACTAAACTTATATTAAGTACATTATCCAACCTCTATACACCTTACTTCTACTATAGTTCTCGTAGAACTAAACACTGATAAACTATAGATCAATCAATATCCGACATTTTATATACTCTTGAACAGAGAAATACTTAAAAATAGAAAATTAAAAGACGTTTAAGATATATCATAAAAAAAGAAAGAGAACATTCATTTAAAATATTTTTTTTAAAAATCTACGATGCAAAATATTAGTCTTGCGCTTAAACAGTATGAGCTGTTTAGTTTCAGGGTAGCTAGGTAATGTAAAATAAATTGGCCAAGCAAGTGCTTTCACGACACACAAAGGGTCTGAAGGCAATTCATCAAATAGGAAGAGAATAAACTACTATAAATAGTAAATTAATAAACTATATTTTTGTCATTAATTATGTTTAATCATAATTTAGTTCAGATACTTCATTATTATAACTCATTCTCACTATCTGTGGAAGATCTAGAAACAGCTGCAATAAAACTACAAAAAGTACCTACACGGAATAGGGAATCTAGTTTTGTTAAGGTAAACAGTAAACAAAACCGTCAGTTAGAATAGCGGAAATTCGATAATACACAATTGTGACGTGAAAATGCCAGATGTTAAAAGTTGCTAAGTGGGTCGCACTTTTATAGGGGTACGTTAAGGACAAAATGTTGAAATAGAATGAATATAAGTGTTCAATAGAATTTCCGAATATTAAAACAAGAACGGTAAGCATTAGATAAGAAGTAATGTCGAAATGATTATAAATAAATAAAATGAGTTAGAAGGGTCCGGAAAGAACAAGAAATAGGTATATTTTTGAAAATTAGAAGGTTACATTATCTAGAGAGCCTTACGAAGCCATATAAGAATGCGTAAGTCAGCGCCTGTTTTTTACGCTTAGTATTACCGAAAAAAAATAAGAAGAAAACAATCTGTTATAAACTCAAAACACGTTATTTCTTAAAATTTATTATTTAATTTGTAAACAAAGTTTGTTCGATTATATTTGTAAAAAAAGTACATAAATTCGATTAAAGTTATAAACAAAGTTTAATCGATTATATTTGTAAACAAAGTTCTGTTTTATTAATGTAGTGATTGCATATGTATTGAATCCATCGTAAAACTTTTATGTTTGTAAACACTCGCAGTGATACACCTGAGTCCAATATAATATTAACACATAATGACTGTAGGGAGAAGCCCTTTATTTATTTTTTTAGTGAAGGTAATAGTGAATATAGCATGTTCAGCTTTAGAACTACGATGGATAATAGACAGACTAACGAATAATACGATGAACTATAGTTCCTTTGTTACTTATCTGAAACGAAATTAATTAAATTATAAACGATAGAGTTATCGAGTTATTTATAGACTTCCCTTATCTTTAATGTATTACTTAACATATACGTTATTAATTCACCTAATTATATTATAACTCCAAATTTGGGGGCGCTGCAAAATAGCAAACTAATTAGTGTGATAACTATTAATGAATAAAAGGATTAATGAAGCAATATTAAATGTTCGCAAATGCTTGAAAATTATGGGGCGATCTGTGTACTAATATAATATACATATACATGTTCAAATTCGGGTGAACACTTTTAACTTTTAAAGATATGAGCTTAATCAAAAAAAGTATGTGCGTATGCGGAAGAGAAAGGAACGGAGTCAGAACGTTGAAATTAAATTGGGGCAAACCAAACAATGGGCTAATAATGACCTATGAGAATCGTCTTCAAAATCAAACGATTTGTTGTTAAAATATGGTGGTTCGCAAAACAGACACGAGACAAAAATGTCCCTGATGTCAGAAAAGGTTTTTGCCTAGGAATTTTCTTTATTTCTTAGGCATGAAAAAAATTTAGTTACATTTTCCTTTAGCAATTATACCAACTTCCTTCCAGAAAAAAAGTTCGTATTGCGCATATATTTTAATTTTAAACTATAACTATAAGTGTATCAGTTTTGTATAAGTCATCTACTATTGCTAGGGTACAGAAAAGAGGCCTGTATTATATCTGATCCACTCGATTTCATGTTTGATCGTCTGTCTTGCCTCAGGATTTTCTTTTACGGTTCGTTAGCTAGGTAAGGGGGCCATTTATAAAGTTACGGCTGTACCCGGAGTTACGTACAGAGCTGTCCTGTAACCTCCTGTAACACCTTAGCTCGATGTGCTACGCAGAGAACGTGCCCCCGCCGACACAACTCATTCTTATATAGAAATATATATATCTCGTACAAAAACCTGACAAATAACCGGTAGTAATATTATAAACTCAGAAGGAAAAACTAAAGCTTTATTTCTGCCTTGAGTAAAAGAATTCCATACTTTTTTGTTTTATATATGTAACGTTATATTTTTCATATTATTGGCTTACTCATATTTTATTTCCACGAGCTGATTAAAACCACTCACTGATGCTATAAGACTCTCAGACATTTTTACAAAGTAAATGAGGAATCCGATTAAATTGTAGATTTTTTTATTTATTTATTATAAAGATTCAAAATACAATGTTATATAAACTTACTTGGACCATATGAAACAATTCCTATAGTGAAGAAATATTTTGGATTTATAATTAGAATTATACCGGTAACTATTATAATGACCGCATGTAGTAAATAGGTACGAAGATAAAGAAAAATAAGGTTTTTTAATTCAACAATTTAACAAAACAAATTCCCAATGGTAAATAACATCACTTATAAAGGGAATTTAAGATGTACCTACTATTTTCTTTAAATGATCATCCATACTCATACAGCATGGATGTTGGACTTAGGATATTTAAGTACAATGGGGGAGAAAATAGGTTAACTTTGAAAGAAACAATGAATGTCAGTAGTAACTATACCCAATGAGAAATGTAAAAAAAAAAACTTTATTTTTATGAACAGCATTCGACAGTCCCAAGAGTTAGTACCGGTTAATAAGTTTTTCTATGTCTGGTTCAAGCACAACACTGAAGGTCTTTTACACTACATGGACACGTTGAAAACTGCCGCAGTTGAGACTTGAGGTCTCTTACCTGAAGAAAACACTTTTTTTCGCCCACGATCTAAGAGGGAGTTAAGGGTATTTGGTCATCTACCTGGGAGGGTACTGGGAAAGAAAATAAAAAGAAGTAAAAAACCAAAAAAACAGGAATAAAAAAGCCGTGTGATTCAGTTGAGGAGGAATGCCTGCGTTTCTTCAAGAAGGTTCAAGGCTAGACTTGGGAGACCCCGACACTGGACGAAACGGTGAAATTTTTAATGTAGGCGAACGGCTTGAATGTCGAGTGTAGGCAATTGACCTAAAAACCGAGCCAGTTTTTTTTCCTGGGTAATAATGCAACAGCATTTGCGAAGTGTTGTGTAAACATAACGGATTCCTTGTTCTTTTTTATCAGAAGATTCCGTTTTATTAAAATTGAAAATATACTTTTGTTTAAAGTATTTATTTCATTAAGGGTAGTAGTAGTAACAACTCAATAAATTAAATATCAAGACTACAATATATTAAAACTAAAAAAAGTTAAAACTTATACTACTTGTTTCTACAGAGGCATTGCTTTAAGAAATTTAACTGGTTTGGGCGCAAGAAGTATTCCTATTTCATAGATAAGTCTCTAACAAAATAACAAATGAAATTAAGTGATATAAGATTATATCGCCTAAAAAACAGTGTTTAAAGCTTCCGATACTTGCTGAACATTTATAAAATTGGACCTTTTATGGCCTCCACCGTTCGCCGTGTAATTTAATTAAATCAAGGTTCCCTACCTTAATTAGTCCACATTTGTTTTACTCAGCTTCAACCATTCTTTGATATTCCTAGGTTGGAAATTCAGATTTGAACGAAATCTTAAATTTGCTTGACATTTTGAGACAAATTAAAAAAAGTAAAAATAATTTCATAGAATGAACTTCATCTATTTTACAAAATTACAGTGAACTGCCAATAAATATTCTATTTAAACCTAATCCATATTCAATTCAAGAAGAAGAAATTACATTATTAAGGAAAAAAAGCCCACTCCTTTTAAATAAGACATTTATTTATTTATTTTTTTTTTATAATCTAATGGGCTCATATTCTCACTCCTTTACCCTAGCAAGGAAACTACGAAATCAAAAAAGTTAATAATATATCAATGATTAAAATGAGTTAAATTTACTCATAAAAATTAAATTTAAGAAGGGTAAAGCGAGTATTATACAAAAGACGAATTTTAAAAAAAGACGACTTAGTAGGGATTTTGGTAAGAAATGTTTTTAGGAGGAAGGCGGTACTGATTTCATAATACTTAATAAAATAGGAAGGTTTTATTTCCTTCCTTCTCCCTTCTTTCCTCTTCATTTCCTCGCTATTTAGAGATGAAGACAGGAATTCCAAGTTATGAATACATAATAAAAAAAGGTGTAATTCAATAACCAAATAAGGTCTTTATTTTATTGATACATAAATCTTATTTTTTTATGCGGACTGAAGAACCAATGGGGATCTACAGATGTATTTAGTATTTCGTCTAGCAAACATTTCGTCCAAATATCTCTATTTTAGAAACGCATATTCATAACAATTTTAAAATTATATGAGAAAGTATATTAGTGCAAATTGTATCGGACATTATGTTTTTATAATGTAAAATCTTCAATGATTAGATTGATCGTTTAATTAACCAACCAACTAATATGAATTGATAAAGTCTTTGCTATAAAGGTGTATTCAATTAACTCTTTTTAAAACCATGAATGAACAAAGTCATCAATCATATTGTAATATTGGATATTAGACGGGATGAAGAAAGTCGGGAAATCATTAGAATGAAATATAAAGACAATGGGAACGAAACTAATAATGTTTCCGGACATGGAACTGGGTACGAGTCGCAAATATCGTTAGTCTCAATGATTGATTTCATTGTAGTTCTGATACTATCTAATCATATTGTTATATGTTAAGAGCAGTATGTAGACGTTGTATCTGTTAAATAGTGTCGCAATTCTTTTAACGTTTGCATTGTTACTATTACGTCATTTTATGGTAACTTGTTCTTTTTTTAAAATAAACATTATCGTGCGAATAAAATAACAAGTCAAGTCTATTAATATTATGATAACTGAACAGACAAGAAAACAAACTTCGAAAAACCGGTCGCCCTTACCTTGAGAGCCTTGGATTACTCGAGCATAGACAAGTTATTGCATTTACGAGTTTCAAACCGTCTTTTCTTAACGCCGTATCAAGTAAGAATACAAAATCAAAAACACACACCACTATAATATACTATGAAATCTCGAGGTTTTCTACAGCTGTGTCGTAAGAGAGTCTTGTGGTATCAGCTCTGTATATCTGTCACAGGTAGCTTTTCAATCAAGTGAAAGTTGATACGGCTTTGAAAAGCTCCAAGGCGTACTTCCTTTGATAGGGACAAACCTTCCCTTTTAATATTGAGAATCGACCTTCGTTTCGAGACAATTCTCAGCTATATTGTTGAAACCATTATGTGTAGTTCCATAATATTTCTGTCTGTGATATCAATGTCTAATATTGACGGTCTTATTCTTTCAGATAAAACATTTTTGCTTTTCTTTAAACAGAAGATAGGAATAACAAAAAAAAACTGACTATTAATAGAACATTGAAATGAAACGAAATTACTTTTTTAAATAAAACGATCTACCTATTCATTACAGTTTTAAAGACAAGACATGACAGACCTTATAATAATATTACTTATATTTATTTAAAAGAAGCAGAAGTTTTGACTTTTACCTGCAATTGTTCAACGTTATCTTATTTTTTACTTTTAAGAGTATGATATCAATAAATAGTCTGTTAATTAGTGTGGCACATAGCATCCTCGTGAACTATAATGTATTTTAATGATATTATTATTTTCAAAACCTAATAAATTAAACAATAATGTATATTTAATTTTACCCTTTTGCTTCCGAGGGTAACGGAAGCTATTTGTTCCATCTAAATCTAAAGAAAGAAAAATATTTACGTCTCAAGATGAAACTTCATCATTTGAAACTTCATCATCTAAATGATGAAACTTCATCATTTGGACCATCACTTAACGTGTTAAGTGATGGCCCAAGATTAATGTTAACTGTCTACGTTAATTAAATAGTGCTAAATTGGTACTTTTATTCATGTAAATGTAAAATATAAAATATCTGTCAACAATTTTGATTAATTTTTTTTTAAAAAAAAGTAAAATTTAGGTAAATTAGGCAATAATAGATGGTAAAAGCATGATATCATTAATGTATACACGATATAACGCTACGAATCCATATACACCGATTGGCAGACTATTTTTTTAAATCGGTCAAATTTGTTTGGTCATTATTAATTAAGCAATATGAAATGTGCGCAGGTGAGCGTTCAAATTAATCAGGAACCATAAACAGCCTACTTTTGACAAACCATCTAAATTTCTGAAAATTCAGATGAGCACTTTTAAGATATAGGCGTACATAAATGTATGTTTGTGCGCATTTGTAAAGGAAACAAATGGGCTAGGAAGGAAGTTATGGGACCAACAAGGATGATTAAGACCCATCATCTAAATTTCATTAAAACGGACGTGTAGTTTTCAAGCTATGTTAGTTTTAAAAAAATTTAACGACAGAACGTCATACAGACACAGAACCAAAAATCTTCGATTCGTGAATCGAATTCCGGAATCTCTAGTGTGAATGAGGCCTAAGAGAAGAAAAATGTGTAGAAGTAAAGAAGTACAGATGCAGAAAAATTAAACTGATGCCTAGGTCATCAAAGTGTAAACAAACCTTGTTGTCACGCGTCAGTTAATTTATTTCTTTGTTTGCTCTTCGCTGACATTCAATATTTACCTCTTAATAAAAAAGCAATAATTTGAAACCCAAAATGAAGTCAAAATGAAGATTGTAAATGTGGGACATGTCACGAATAAAATAACTTGCGGATTTTTTCCGAACTAACTTTCCATACAGCAAAATTTGCTGAAAACGAATTAAATTCTGCTGAAAGATGGCTAAAATTATTAAAATAATGCATTGTCATCGTGTTCTGAGCTATTCTAAAAGTTTTAAATATCTAGCTACTCGGGAAGTTAGTTAAAAATCGATTGCAAGATTTGTACTGGTCAAACAAACAAACAAGAAAGCAAGCCAATAAAAACGTAGTAAAAAGTGAAATACATTCAGACACGAAATTTCAAATGTCTACAAAAATAAAGTAATCTGCTAATTAAATAAAGAATCCACTTAATAAATATTAAAATAGATTAACTTTTCAAACTTAACAGCCGATAAGTTGTCAATGCCAATGGATCACGTTCTTTACATTAACTTACTCCTTATCAAGGAGTGATAAAAGAACATTGACCAAAAAAATAAAGAAAAAAGACGCGTCAAGCGTCATAGTCTCAAATTGAAATATGCTATAAGGTGTACGAAGTAATAAATAACCGTTGAAAGAACAATTCTCAAGGACAAATGTTGACCGCCTCTCCATCTTGAATTCATTACTGGTAGAAGCTAAAGGAAGCTTTAAGACATTTGCTAACGGCCTACATTGTGAATTCAAATTAACGGATAAAAAAAGCGAAGCCAATGAAATGTAGACACAATACCATGTATAAATTACTAAATTCTTTAAGTATATTATAAAACTATATTTTATTTTATGGATATAATATGTAATTATAATTTAGTAGTAAAGAATGAGGAAAAATTACTTAGTACGGTAAATATCAGAAATATGAAGCCATACAAATCAAGTGGTAAAATAATTACTAATTATCTGCCAGTAAAAATATTTCTAAACACAATACTTATTAGGTTGTAACTAATTCATTTTTGTAGGTCGTTATTTATTTAATTACCCCCTTCCCTTTGTATATAGGTTACATTTATTTTAGTCCATTAATAGTAAAATGTTTTCTCTATTTATAATTATGTAGTAAATTTATCATTATATAATGATAACTAAATTGTCGAACTTCAGCTTAACAGATCCAACCACCCCTTAATTATGGGTGCAAACAACTTAACTATTTAGATAAAAGAGCATAACAACATATTAAGAAAAGTTAGTGGTATAGATAGAGATTTATACTTATTTACTTATGTTATGGTTCGAGGTTTATTTATAGATTGATAAGTCATACTTGTTATTTAGCTCAGCATGTATATCTCAAGAGTTTTGCACGTTCACGTTAATATTCTACCATCTGCAATTTGACAAAATCAGATAAATTTTACAAGTGATATTTTTAATTAAAGCATGTATTATTTATTTTTTTAGCATCTAAATTTCTATAAACTTTCATTATAACTTGTAATTAATTACAATATTAATTAACTTAAACAATTATTCTCATTCTTGGTAAATTTAAAAATAAGAGATAATTCCACATAAATGTAAGGTGTATTTATGGTTCTTCTAGTAAATAAAAATATTAACCTACATAATCTCAACAAAAAAATAATGAGAATTTCTGATTTAAATGAGTTACAACAAGTAAAAGATTCAATTTCAAATTAGAGCGGGGGTGTTGGCCACTGTGAGGACTTCATATGAAGCGTGAATGAAAGAAAGCAGAAACTGCCTCGCCTTTCAGTGTACAGTTTACATTAATTATAACCTTATATTAAAACAGTGCCTGCCGTAAAACCTCTTGCTACTACCTAGTTTACTTGTCTCGATTCAATCGTTTAGCGCTCTATAAATTCTTCGCAGAGAAAACGTAACATATTTTAGTCCATTTATCGGACTCTTGTTATACCCACACTCAATAGTTTGGAAGGGAACCAGCCCAAGTTATTTTTAACGCTTTCACCCGTAAATTATCAAAAATAAAAACAGACGATACAAAAAAATCAGGATTTAATTTTAGAACTTGTCCTATTAATAAAACAGGAATTGCATTTGACCTTTATAACAAAGTCAGTGAGTGATATTCACCTACACCAGGGTTTTATGGCACAAAGATAAAAAAAAATAATAGAAAGTTACATTTTTTTAAGGACAATGCTTCGCAATCGCAATGTATGAACTTAACTATATTAATCAACTTAATCAACTGACATTAAAACTAAGAAAACAAAATTACAATAAGAAGGGACGTTACAGAAAATCACATTTAATTTAAAACCAAAAATAAATCCATACATTTGAAAAACACATATAAATTGAATTTTAATACCTATTAATCTTTTAAAAATACGGATCTCNTTGTAGTCCATTTTAATACAAATTTAACCATATACATATAAGATTGTTTGATAAATCGGTTCATACTAAAATGTCACAACAAGCCGACAAAGAGCACAATAAGCTTGTCAATTACACTTTGTAAGTTTTAATTACCATGGTTTACTAAATATTATTTATTTTGGTAACATGATTAAAATGCCCAAGTTATTTAGATAAAAAATAAATACGCCCCAACATTAATCCATTGTTATATTATATTTGTTACATGAAATTGATTTTTTTTATCAACACATTGTATTTACATTTATTTTTATGATAAAAATTGATGTTTTAAGTTCCAGATTATTTATAATTTTTAAAAAAATTAGTACATCATTTTAAAGGATAGAGAAAATCCAATGCTAATAATAAGTTCAGGAAAATTAAGGGTTTGTTTCAGTATTAGAATTAATATACACATTACTGAAATTAGTGGAAATGGTAGAATGAACTCATTTAATCTCACCACTTTTGATGGTCAAGTTAATATGTTAACAATTTAGAAAAGACCTTAATTTCAAGGTAAACTTAAGTGCTAAATATGGTTCTAGGTACCTTTAGTAAATAAAGGAATTGTCTTAGAAAAGTAAAAGGAGTTAGGTTTAGGTCAAGTACTTATATAGCTTTGTGCACTAAGAAATTGGTCAGCGATAATTATACGTTATAACAACAGGTAAAGGGAGGCTTAAATAGTACACCGGACAAAAGAGGAAGAAGGGATAAGGTTGTGTGCAAGCAGGTATAGTAGGGGTTATTAACTGACTTGGGCCAGAGCAGTGGGTTGAATGACTTTGAGCGGCTGGTTGGTCGAGGTGGTCGGCAGGTAAGAGATGAACGCCGCCATCCTGTTACAGAAGTAGTACTTCCAAGGTTCACTCCGAAACTTTCAATCCATTGTCAACGAGTTAAAAACTATGGCAAAAGGCCTACTAGAAGTTAGGAAATAAGCGATAACTAATATCTAATAACCCGAAACATACGCAAAGACGGCCAGACGGCTACTGAATACGAGTGCCGTTCGTCAGCTGTTGGCGTACCTCCCACCCCCGGCCACCCTTCTAGGGACCTGGAGGGGATGTACACGTGTGCTCCCTCCCTCTCTGCTCAGGACACAGGCCTCCTAGACCTCGACTCAATCCACTATCCATGTATCCACTATCCACTATCTCTTCTCTCTTCGCTATCCATCCATTATTATAATTGGCCCGACAGTTTAAATGTCCAGGATCTAAAATTCTTCCTAGCCACAGTTTCATCACACAGTTTCCAGAAAAAAAACTTAATAGTGTTGACTTTCACATCGAACAATCAATAAAAAATAATGAACTTTTTTGTGTATTGTAATGATAAAGAGAATATAATAGGATAACTATCACTCAAATACTTTTTGATGTAAAAAATATTGGACGAAAAGTTTTAATTGTCTATTTACCTTTAATATTTCAATAATAAAGAAAACATTCAAATATAGTAACGATTATAAAAGTATTACTTAAGACACCATTATAAAAGTAGAGTAAAATAAAAGCCTATATTATTTTCCACTAGGGCGGAAACATTGCTTATAAATTATAAAGGTCAGAGCTTTTTTAATGACGGCCACATTCAGGAACCTAACGTTTAAATCATTAGTTTTAACAGGAATTTTGTCTGGCTGTCAAATGAAGCCGTATAATTTTTTGTAAAATTTATTTCACACACATAATAAAGTATTTCTTTGCTGTATCAGAAAGTTATAAATATCCCCAATTACTTATAAGTGAACTCTTTTCAGTGTTGCTAAAAGACGCTACATACACATACAATACAGATAATTGTTAGGTTCAATTTCTATCGAACAGAAGTTGTAACAAACGGACTACCTTTAACTTTACGTTTATAGCCTACTTATACAACTTAATCAACTGACATTAAAACTAAGAAAACAAAATTACAATAAGAAGGGACGTTACAGAAAATCACATTTAATTTAAAACCAAAAATAAATCCATACATTTGAAAAACACATATAAATTGAATTTTAATACCTATTAATCTTTTAAAAATACGGATCTCCATAGACTATAGACAGACTTTTCAAGTAACTATTTTTTTGGATTTAGATGACATAGGGACCTCAAATCATGTAAATCCATCAAAATAGAATTTTTTTCTCACAATATACCTTTTCTCTTTATATTTTACGTAATAAGAGAGTAAAAACGGCGTAATAAAAGTATTTCTTTGCTGTATCAGAAAGTTATAAATATCCCCAATTACTTATAAGTGAACTCTTTTCAGGGTTGCTAAAAGACACTACAGACACATACACTATAGATAATTGTTAGGTTCAATGTCTATCGAACAGAAGTTATAACAAATGGTTAATGGTCTAACTTTAACTTTACGTTTATAATAGATGGTAAAAGCATGATATCATTAATGTATACACGATATAACGCTACGAATCCATATACACCGATTGGCAGACTATTTTTTTAAATCGGTCAAATTTGTTTGGTCATTATTAATTAAGCAATATGAAATGTGCGCAGGTGAGCGTTCAAATTAATCAGGAACCATAAACAGCCTACTTTTGACAAACCATCTAAATTTCTGAAAATTCAGATGAGCACTTTTAAGATATAGGCGTACATAAATGTATGTTTGTGCGCATTTGTAAAGGAAACAAATGGGCTAGGAAGGAAGTTATGGGACCAACAAGGATGATTAAGACCCATCATCTAAATTTCATTAAAACGGACGTGTAGTTTTCAAGCTATGTTAGTTTTAAAAAAATTTAACGACAGACCGTCATACAGACACAGAACCAAAAATCTTCGATTCGTGAATCGAATTCCGGAATCTCTAGTGTGAATGAGGCCTACGAGAAGAAAAATGTGAGAAGTAAAGAAGTACAGATGCAGAGAATCATCATTTAATTTAAATAAAATGATCTACCTATTCATTACAGTTTTAAAGACAAGACATGACAGACCTTATAATAATATTACTTATATTTATTTAAAAGAAGCAGAAGTTTTGACTTTTACCTGCAATTGTTCAACGTTATCTTATTTTTTACTTTTAAGAGTATGATATCAATAAATNCAGACGGACACATCACCCTCGGCATAAGGGTTTTGAGAAGTATCTACAAAACCCTAAAAAACAAAAGGAAAATATAAGTTATTTAAGAATCTTTATTATCGGTCGAATTGTGTTTGTTTTATTTTAAACTAAAAAAAATAAACATCTTTTCTTCCTTGTAAGTTGTTGTGCAACAAAAATAGATAGAACCGGAAAAGCACTCGTGTAACAATCAGAGAGAATGCTATTTGATCATAACATAAACAACTAAGTGTTTATTTAGTATTCAGTAAATAGGAAGTAGGGTGGCTTTCAAGTAAATAAACAAGCACCCCTCATGTATTATTCCTATATCTAAGTGGGGATCCATGTGAAACGTGTACATTTTTTTCCAAAAATAGATGACTATTCCGTCAAATAACACGTTCCCAGGAATTTCCTAATATGTTTTCGTAATATGGTTAAATTTTCAAACACAGACTCTCTTTTACCTGTGAGGAAAATTGAGAAAAAGAGGAGAACTTTGGCGGAAAACGTTTTTCAATATGAGGGAATTGGATTTTTTTTTTTCTTATTTTTCACCACGTGTAAATTTTTTTATTGTTATTGCTCGATATAAGAATGCATAATGGAATAAATAGAAAATCGTTTAACATATAAAAAGAAGTGAAAACAGAATTCTTACAATTTACAATCAATAAATGGCAAAAAAGGACAAGAACAGAATTGAAATGTCTGATCAGAGAACTGTTTATTTTTAGTATAAACATGGAGTACCTAAAATGAAATGAAATATTTAACTATCCTAAAAAATAAATTTAATCTAAAAATGAAATTTATTCTAAGTATATGTATGATATACTATATACTATAAGACAAACACAAAACACAACAACACTGCTCAGCGATAGTAAGGAGATAAGAAAGTGCAATGAACCATAATGTCATACTTGTTTAATATTATCGGTTATCAATATTTTTAAGCATTTTTTAAAAAAAATAAAACGACTAATACTAACTGGCTATGACTCATTCTAAGGTTAAAGACGTTTTTAGTTTCTTTATAATATATTTAACTATAGGTAATATTTCTTTAAAATCAGGCTAGCAAATCAGAGTTTTTCATTGGTTGGATCACAACACGTGTAATGTTTATAGCATTGGTAAGTAGAACCATATCTGGAAAATGCATTTCTTCATAGCCATATTTTACATATGTAGTCAACTTATACAGACTCTCTCATCTGATAGAAAAATGCATTGCTGTAATTTAACCTTAACTGATTGTGTGCAGAGCTCTAACATTATATGTATATTATTAGAATTGAAAATAAGTGCACGTTAATGATCTCAGTTTTATTTTTAAAAAAACTTCAAACACTTCAATATCTTAAGAAGATAATGACAATGACAAGATTCTATGAATAGAAAAAAGTTAAAAGAGTAATTTGGGAATCCAAGAGTAGAAGTTGGCTTAGACAATTTTCCAAGATTTGAAGTGTGAGGGTAACTTTTTGAAGAAACTCAACTTTTCCAATATTCATGGTTAGGAAATGAACTGCACCAATACGTCCCTGTCCCTTTTTAGAAAAGTAGGAAGACATTTTTTTTTGTCCCAAGACAAATTTAATAATAGAACACTACTTAACAAAAGTCACTGAGTTTAATTTCAATAATATATTCTAAAGAAAAAAAAATAATAAGGAAAAAGTAAAAAAGGAAATCGTTAAAAGAGAAATAGGATGCAGGATAAGAGGGCTGAAAGGGAAGGATCAAGCCCAGCTCTGCAGGAGGGTTTTGTGATACAAAAGCCAGATCAATACGAGAAGGGTCTGGGAAAATTATCCCTTCAAGAGTTGCAGATGAATCCAGCTAGCCCTTTCTAAAATTTCACCAATTATACCTATTGCCATCGATCAATCTCGCGTCGAATCCCGTGTTCATTAATTATCACACCCTCTAAATAAAAGAGGTACTTTTGTTCTCGTCTCTGAATTCAAACAAATTTTACACGCTCAATTCATCTCCCTTTTTTGAACAATTGGTATTTAATTTAATTGTTTTAAAATTGTTTACTTAGCTCTTTGACGGTTTATCCTAGGGTCAGAACAATGTTTAAAACAACCCATACACAGTAGTTTAGTCGTCATACGTATTGACAAGTTTTAGCGACTGATTAGCTCGATACAAAATATGTGCTTATACTTCTTATCTTTATCTCGCAGTGTAGTTTCTATTGATAAAAGATAAGTAAGATAAGAAAGGAGGGAAGACATTTTGCAGCACTTATATTATGACCATAAAAAGGGCTATCAATGAATAAGTTTATTGTATCAACCTTTTATTGATATTGTATGTATATATATGTATAATATAAATAAAAAATAATTAGGACTAGTCTATCTATCACTTAGGATTGCTTAATTTGTAGAGCGCTATTTTTCTCTGATTGCCTCCCTTCTTTAATTGTAATTTAATATATATTCATATGTATATTGTTTTTAGTTCTTGGATTAGTATTAATGACAGTGTATATAATATGTATATACGTTACGAGAGTATACCTAATGCAAATGTGAGCGTAAGGATAACTCTTGGTATTTCCTTCCTATTGATAAATGCAATAAATAATAAAAAAATGAAGTGTGATAAGTCGTGCTAGGTTTGCATCACTGTTTATATCTGTTGGCATTTTGGTACACAAGGACTTCAGTCAAGGTTATAGGTTGAGATGATTGAGTCTGGATAGGGATATATGCATAAAGAAACAAATAAGTGACTACAAAGAATAGAGAGGCGCGCCTTCAGGAAATGACCCTTTTAGAATGTGGCTTAACACCGGCAAATAATGCAGTAAGTAGCTTCAGATCGCTCAAAACCAAAAACCAAGTATACTTCAGTAAAATATTAATCTGCCACTACGAATAAATCGAACAAGAATATTATTATTTAGTAGAAATATACATATATGGTAAAGGATATTTAGAAGCATGTAACAAAAATGAAGGTTCTTATTTAAAAATAAATAAAAAAAAATAAAAAAAAAAAAAAAAAAAAAAAAAAAAAAAAAAAAAAAAAACCTGTTATACTTAAATGGATCAAATAAAGGCTAGGCTTTAAGCTCCGTTATACTCTAGAAAAAGGCGTGCCTCCAGAATAAAATTTAGTTTGAAACTGGGGAGATTAGGGGAAATCTATTAATGATTAAGCTGGAAGGAATTAAACATCATCCCGGTTTGACATTGGACGTGTTGTTCCTGGAGTGAGTCATTTAACTCAAATGGGTCGTATGAATCAAAAGAACACTTGGGAGGGAAGATAAAACGTTTTACACACTCAATACTACTTTTTTTACAACTGAATATTTATGACGTGTTCGGAAAAGAGAATATAATTTTTCTTTATTAATAACATTTAAAATTTGCATGGATATTCCCTGTTACTCATTCGATCTTTAAATTTAGAACTCACCCAGGGATCAGAAATAGCCTTTATCGATTAAAATCCCGTAAACTTTTAAGGGAAGAAAATTGACTTTAACCACTATCAAAATTTGTTTCGTTAAGGATGCTTATGCTCTTTATCCCTCCAGCTTTTATCACTCAAATACTTTTTGATGTAAAAAATANAGCCCCGAGGCCCGAGGAGGTTCTCACTTCATACATCATATTTCTATGCCGAATCGAGCATGCGGTGTGGTTTTTAGTGAGTTATACAAATCAAAGCGTGGGTGCCCTGCCCTCACCCTGCTTCGTCCTCGATTCATAGATATAAATTAGAGCATCGTGGCACGGGATCGAACCCATGCCCTTGTATCACCCCGACTCATAATGATAACCGATCAGGTGCCTAGAGCCCCACGGTCACACTGGCTCCCACGACGGACACGCCAGGACGGAGGTGGAGTGCATTATTACCTTTACGTTCTTCCTTCCACGCTAAACTATAACGCTGTATTAATAATTAGGTGTTAATTTGATTATTTAAGTAGAATATCAAATAATTTAAGTTAACTGAACTTTACATTAAATGAAAAGTTGGAAACCATTTATTGTAGATAGGCTACTAAACAAACGTTAAAGAGAAAACATTCACAAGCATAATTATTATAAAAATAGATAGTGTCCTAGGAAGAAAGTAGAAAAAATAAACTTTTAAAAAATAATAAAAAAAGACTTAGCATAAAGGAACATCCGTTAGAGATTGGATCCTGTAGACACAACTACAAAAAAATATACATCCTTATATAACATCCTTCTATTAGGGAAATCTATCTCAACCTTGTATCTTCAATGGCTTCATTTAATATAGACCAACATCATTTTTCAATGTGGAAGATAAATTAACTCCACTTAAGTAAACTTTTTAAGTTAAACCATTTATTATTATTAACCCTGAATGGTTTTAGTGTCATGTTCCCTTCTGTTAAGTTAGAAATAGAATCTAATAAATAAAGAAATAATCTTTAGCTTATTAAAAGGGAAAAAGGTAGCACTATTTAGATAAGATTATATGTATTATATTTTACTACTAACCAAAAGAAGTTTATTAAAAGAAAGTACATAGTATTCATAATAGAAAATATATTTAAATATTTAGATTTATATATAAATATCATAGATTTATAGGTTGCTATCTTGAAGTTGCCAAGAGAATACTGAACTGTTAAAAAAATATTAAATATTATGGCTTTTGACCATGAACTGTTAAATTGTACTCAATCATCTTAGACTGATAATTTTGATCACTCTCAGTTAGCCACCCAAAGTATCGGCGAAAAAAGTAACATTCTTCAGATTTATTTGACAAATTTCATCTCGTGATTTTTTTTTTTCGTTTAAACGAAAGTGAACCTAATATAAAAATAGTTTGTTATATGACAGGACTATTTTTATAAGGTTGTAAAAATAAAGATCATTATTTTGTTATATACTTTATTCACTTTTGCACGTTCTTTTTACAAAAATAAATTAATTCAAACATGCCTCACCGCGAGTAGATGTGTAAAATGGTAAACCTGTAATTTCCTAATCGGACGAATAACAAAAGTAAAAAAAAGTAATATTTTCCCTTTTATTCTAAAAATTGTAGATAGATTTTTAGATTTTAAAGGTTAAGTGGCGACATTTAGTAAATAACGATAGAGGTACTTGACAAAATAAAATCTAGTGAAAATGAGCAAAAGTCTGTTTGAATCCTTTCTAAAATCATAAAATTTTGTCACCAACTCGCTTTTTAGATTGAAGATTTCACCTGGGTTACTCCAAGCTGCTGTAATTAGATTAGGATAGAAACTCATATTCATTAAGGTTAATGTGCTAGAGGTGAATAGAAGTTGAAAAAGGCTACTGCGTCAAATTGAGATTAAATCAGATTCTGGGATATTGAAAAAGTGGTTTTATACTGACGAGTTAAGAGAAGTTGTATCTGTATCTGAATTGTTCTAGAGAGGGTAACTGGTAGGAAGGGGACGAGAGAGCAAGGGTTATCCGTTAACAACTCAGGGGAGGGGAAAGGAAATTGGATGGAGGTAGGATACTAGGCGGAATGAGAAAATGGTAAATGCAGATTTGAAATCTAAGTAAAGTAAGAATCAAAAGATACATCAAATTGGATCCTTCATTACAACTTAATTTAATAAAATTAGCAGTAACAGCGGCAATAATATTAATATTTTTATTTTCCTCATTCACTCTTTTTTCAATCAATTCATCAGTTAGTTTACAAGAAAATAAATAAAACTTTCATGGATTATTAATTTAGTATTCTATTGATAGCATTTTAATCAATAAACATTAAATTATACGAAATTTAATGATTGCTTTAGTCCAACTTATAAATATCTGGTTAAGAAATTGCACGCCCGAGTTTTAGTTCTTTTACGTTTACGCTTTGATGGATGGTGTTTTTGTGGGTATATAGCACGTTTTTCTCGTATCATTGAATCGAAATAGATGTATTGACGTTTTGACTTGATACTGACCCTTATCATGCAGACCTTGCTTTCCGGAAAGATGCAGGTATACCACGTAGTTCCTCTAACCCGTTGCCCGTAAAAGATCTTTCAAAATATTGTTTAACACTAAGCAATATGAATCACTAGATTTATTGAAAGTATGTATTGCTGAAAAGTAAGGAGAATATAGATAATTAAATTTTTAAGTTGATGAAACAAATATTTTATGTTTGGAATGGAAATTAATTTATTGTCACCTAATTTATGTTTACATTAGATACAACTTGAAAGACATTCAGCATATACAAGTAACGAATTAATCACATGTATTATTATATGCTAAATTTGAAGATTTCAAGGAGCCACAGTTTCCATTCTATAAGTGGATGCTGGGTTTTTCTGCGAACCCTCGTCAAATTGCGCCTCATCAAAATTCAGAATAATTTTACAAACTATGATGGGCTTGGCTTACCCTTATCATAAACTTCCTACTCTATCAAGGGATTTTTTTATTTTTCATTTAGGAAATAAAACGATTTTTTGGTACAACATACTTCTATGTTAAAAAAAAAAAATAATAATACCATAGTTTTCTTATTCTTAAATAAATAATGGAACATCACGGAAAATTTCCATGTGCAATGTTTAACTGGTGTAGATAAGACATGTGTTTATTGCTTAACCTGACTCACCTCTCATGGATCGCATTATTATCTGAATTACTTCTACCTTACTCATCCAGTTAATATTACCCGTTTTAAATACGTCGGAGAGAGTAGTAAAATTAAATGTAAAAAAAAAAATCTAAAAGAGAAAATACCTTCTCTACAAACGCCTTTAGTAATATGTATTTATGCACGCGTATAAATTGGTTAAGTGTATAAGTGTAAGGCCTTCCGCACACGGAGCAACTCAAAACAAACTCAACTGGAAACTCCAGTCATTTTTGAGTTGACAGTACGCAAACCCAGTTTGTAATGAGTTGCTTCGAGTGCGGTGTCCCATTTAATTACATAGGTTGAAACTCATAGTCAACTGGTTGGTGATTTGAGTTTGTAATCAATTTGTTTTGAGTTGTTACGTGTGCGGAGGGCCTAATAGATTTAAAGGTGCTCGTATCTATAATTTTTTCAGAACTCAATTACATGGATATAATGGGAATTGCCTATGTTCCTAATGTATCCATGAAATTGAGTTCTGAAAAAAAAAAACATTTATTTTCAAATGACATTTTATATTTTACCTTTTAGAACTAGCGTCTGTTTATTATTAGTAGTTCTTCATTCTTATTATATGCACAATTACATATTCGAAAATGTAAACTGTGAGAATTAGAGTGTTCATTGAGTGATTCATCGAAGCTTCAAATCGTGATATTTATTAAAAATTGACCTAATTATGTATAAAAATGACACTGTTTTCAATCGGAACTAGTTAAAGAAACAGAAAATGTTCTGACAAGCGAGAGAAAAATAGGAATTAGAATTGAGGAAGATAAAACGATTACGAGGGTTAAATATGTTGGGGTTCAAGGCTGCAAATAGGAAAACATTAGTACGCCCGGCAATTTAAGAGAATTCCAACCTCTTTAACAGCCGTTTCTGTTTATTTGACTTAATATAACGATGTATAATGAAGACTGATTCGAATAAATTGAGTAAAATTAAAGAAACAAATTCATTCATTTTGTCTAGATTCATTCAGTTTTTTTTTTTTTTTTAATGTTCTTTAGCTGTGTCAGACTGTGACATTTCATCTTTAGGAAGTTTTACTTCCTTGCTCAAGTAGTAAAAACATGCGAATGATTTCCGTGGTCAAATTAGTTTTGATATTTTAGTTTTAACAATAAAGCGAAATAAATTAACTATTAAAGTTTTCATTGAGTTTTTATAAAACAGATAATGCTACTGACGGTAGTCAACGCGCTGACTCAACAAATTTTAGACTGTTGTGACGCCTGATTTTTTTAACAAAAAGTTTTTAGTATTTTACGTTGTAAATATTTTTCATTTATTATTTTCTTAAATTGTCCTCACTTTTTTTACTCAGCACTAATACTTGTTAGTTATCCACCACGAAATATGTATATGATATGATTTCTTTTATTTAAATTGTACGGTAGCAACTATTTTCGTAGACGTCTGGAGATGTTATCAAAGAATTTCAACATTTAGAAAAGCCTTAATAATAATTATACATATAATGATAATTTTACTATGTTTAATGAAATACACGGCACATTTATATTATTTTTTTTTCTCCGTCGCGCATACAGCATACATTCTCATTCTTACGCGAGGAAGAAAATGTTTTATTTTTTTAAGGAAATTTCCGAGGTAGAATTAGCAATAAGAATAATTATTAATATCGTTAATTAAGTAATGGAGGAGAAACTCTTACTTCAAAAATTATACATATATATGTATGTATAGTCAAAAATCACATATTAAATGCTTATTAAGAAGTTTGCTAAAAGAAGAAGAAGAACTTCAAAACAAAAATAGGATGTTGTTAAAGGAATTTTGGCCTGTTTGTGTATCAGGCGATACAAACATCAAGATGTTAAACCGGCGAAAACAACTGTAGAAAGAAGAGATAAAGCGCAGATGGAGGCCGATCTATCGAATCAAATTACCAAGTCCAAATATAAAACCAACCTAAAGAGTATAGAGACCTAATATATGGGAAGTGTGTGCGTCTACAGCAGGAAGACGTGGCCAGTTGCCAAAATGGCAACGGTACAGAAGATCCACTGACACCCCTGGTTGGATAAGCGATGTGCCCTTGGAGAAGTTAAACAAAGACATACTCTAGCTAGCCAATTAAACATATGTGTGTTAATGAGTCCAAAATAACGAAAGTACGTTCTTATGCCGCATAAGAAATATTTTTCTCACAGATGAAGTAGCAGAAACGGTTTCAAATGTAACACATCCTTGCAATAGGAGCGAACTCGAGCATATATTATGTGAAGTCGTCTACAGCAGAACTAATTTGGATTCATCACGTTTAATTAACTAAGATAAAGAGAATTACTCAGTTGCATTAAGCTGATAATGACATGAATTTCACAGTTTGATGCCATTTAGCTAGTCATAATAATATCTCGATTTTCACCACATGTATTTAATATCTTAATATACACATTGATAAATGATGGGTTTCAGAGTAGATCAGAAATTCAAAACATTACAACAATTATTTTAAGATATAATCGTTAATTATTCAATTACAAACAAGTGTAGTATACTATTTAAATTTAAATAATATACTTACTTAATAAATGATAATAGTGTATTGATTAAAAAGTACCTAATTTCGACTGATATATTTATAAAACAAAGTCTGCTAATGTAGCTTATTCTCGTCTAATTTTGATTTCTTGTGAATAAATGTAATACTTTAGTAATTAAGCGCCCAACAAAATCGTCTTTGAGACGATTTTTTAAAAATTGTTTATTAATTCTTATCACAAAAATAATCACAAAATTATGACACATTTTAGAGTTGTGCGATGAATTATGATCGGATTTAATGGATTAAATCCTTAAACCAAGTTAATTTATAATATGCAATCTATAAATTTTGTGCCACGATGATGTTAGTACATCAGAAGATTTTTTTTTTTTTAATATTTGAATAAAAAAAAAAAATTATTTTTTTATTTTATGCTCCATGCGTAAAATTGTTCACTGTGTTTTACCCTCAGGCGACAACGACCCTAATTATCACTTCCTGGGATCAAGCTCAAAAATGAGTTATTAAATATATTTTACATGAATTCAAGTAATGCATGATTTGCATACATTTAAGTAAAATATAAAGTGTATTAATAAATTAAAACAACCCCTTAATTTCAAACTTTAAGACGTATTACCTTGTAAAATAGAAGATTTGTTATAGAGTTATAAGCAATTTATAATTATGGTTGAGTTTTGCTCATAATTCCATCTCAATAAATTATTATGCACAAATAATAATTAGTTTAGTTAATAGAGCAATCATATACACAGATATTTTCTTTTAATTTAAATTTGAATACACTTTAAAATATGTATATTTATAAATGGCGCTTTTGTACATTATTTTCTAGATTAAATATTAAATGTATTCTGACTTATGCCTTAAGTTTCTAAAAATGCAGACATAAAGTACATTGACATCGGAGAGAAATGCAAGGCCCTGGCACTCTGCCTCAGACATGCCAATCTCTAGCATCAAAAACTGTTATAGAGAAACATTATATAGAATTTAGAGAAGACTAATTTAACAAATCTCTAGTTTAACACTTTGCACACTGTGTAATAGACTGTTCAGAGTTTTATAATTAATTACATTCACAAATCTAATTCTGAAAGTGCACGCCTTAGGAACAAGCCAACTTTTAAGAATCAAAATTATATATATATATATATATATATATATATATAGTGTGTTGCACCCCCTATATATTTATTTATATTTACTCACACACACACTTTACACCACTGGCTTTTCTGGTCTGGGTAGTGTATGAAGCAGGAGGATCAAATCTACTTTTTATGGAAAGTTAAATTTTATAAATGCTTCTTTAGTAGTCGAAATCAGCAACTAATTTGGTTTTTTAAAAATAATGTTTCACCAATTTAGGGAGGGTTAAGTGAACTCTGTGTCTTCTAAATATTTTTATATAGCAAGAATTTAATGTTTATGGAGTTTAAAAGTTCGTAGTTAAGCACAGGATGTTATTATGTTTATGTGAGCATATTTAGATTTTTATATACATGGATAATATGTTAGACATTTTTTTTTAACTTTATGATCTTTTTTTGTTTCAGGTGCGTTGAATGCAGAAGAATACGTGGTAATTTTTTGGTTATTTAAAGTTTCAATCACGCGAGTGACGAGTGATTTATTTTTACCTTGTGCGTAACGTGATAAATGATGAAGTACAGATGCGTATTATTTATAAGAAGGTTTTTAACTTGTGCAGCATGTGCCTGATTGGCCTTCTCGTCGACAGGGTTGACCGCTACTAGACTGCTAATCTGGTGTGTATAACTTTTGTTTACCTAATAATAATAATTTTGATTTTATTCTTCAAATGATAAAATTACCAAAAAATATTCAGCCAATTAGTGTGACACCAAATTTCCTCCTTAACTTTAATAATGTTTTGCTTATAAGACCTATTATTGTCTAAGTTATTTTATTTTTCCTCCACTTTTTCTTCGGCGAATAAAAGTATCAATTTATCAATATTTAATGTGAGCTGGTTTAAATTAATTTGGGGGGAAAAATAGGAAGAGTACTTTTAAAGATTTAGTATTATTACTTTTTATATATTAGTACTTTTTAAGTTTGGGCGCATATGCGTGGAGCAGATTGGAATGGGCGAAGAATTAATGTGGTACTAACAATAAGCTGATTATGAATATGACTTAGCATCAAGTTTCATTAAAATCGGACAATATTGTTGAATGACAGGCAGACACTAAACCAAAAATTTTCCCAGAAATGTGAGACGGATTGCTGTCTTTAAAATTTGCAATTCGGAGACATAAAACAATTACGTTATTCAGAACGATCACAATGCTTCTGTTACCTTTAGTAGGCTCGGATACGAAATACTCTCCGTAGCGAAGCTCGAGAATCATAAAAAAAATCGGTCCGAGACAACTCAGACAAACGTTCTCATATATGTACATTTAATTACTATTGGGAATTTCATCAAAAATATCATAAAAATAACTTCTCCCGGCCGGGGAATCGAACCCGGGCTCTCTCCATCCGCGTTTTAAGCTAATATCTCAGGAACTAGATTTTTCCCGGGAAAACAGCGTATATCATTTGATTTGTATTTAAATTGTCTACATTTTAGAATTTTTTAATCAAAATCGTCGGAACCGTTTTCGAGAAATAATTTTTTTTCGTGTTTTTTCAGAGTTTTTTTTTTTGGGGGGGGGGGGGGTAGCGCCCTCAAATTTGGAGTTAAAATTCATTTCTCGATTTCGCCTCGGGGTATGATTTTTCTGAACGTGTATCCCAAATTTCGTCAAAATCGGCCCAGTTTTAGGCTCCAGGCGTCTGCACAGACGACAGACGACAGACAGACGACGGAGACATTTTTTAAAAATCACTTTTTTGGACTCAGGGGACCTCAAAACGTGTAAATCCATCAAAATCTTAAAATCGAATTTTCGCGCCATCACAATACTTTCTCTTTATATGAGAAAGTAAAAATCAAATTTTTCGGTTATAATTAATTGGAAGAATATACTTTCTGGGGACAAAATTACAAAAAAGAAGTAATAAATTATCTTATAATGTAAATGATTGTTCTAATTAGTTGCTTGCATTTTGAATATAATTAGAAAGCACTAAATTTAATTTTTTGCTCCTAGAAGCATAATTATAAAATCATTAATCTAATGCAGGCAGATTAAGAGAAAAATATAATATAAAAATATAGTCAGGATGATGACACGCATGTCAAGAACTGGTTTGTAGAAAGGAGAAGGTCACTAGAGGCATATCAACAGAGGTGGTTAGAGATAATAATGGTCAGAAGGATTGGAGGTTGTAGTTGGAAGGTAATTGGTGAGAGGTTATAGGTGGCGTTTAATCAGAGGAAGTTATAGAGATGGAGCATTAGTAATAGGGGTCAGAGGGGGTTATAAGTTACATTAAGTTACATTTAGTTAGAGAGGTTATACGTTCTTAGTCTTAGTGAGAGGAGGAGGAGGGTCATAACTAAAATAACAATAAACACCTAATTTTTAGTTTGCTTGAACATATTTTAAATATAATTAGGTGGCATTAAATTTAATTGAAATAATTTTTCATCATTAATTAAAAGCTTAATTTATAATAAATGCTTTTAAAGCCTAAGCTTGGCTTATACGTTTATAAAACTGTATTATTATTTTTTTAAATTTTTTTTATAATTAAATATCATGAAGGCTGACTAAGAGAAGACAATAGGTACATATATATTACATATACATATTTGTGACTATAATATGCGTGTAACCTTTCTTTGCTTAGTCGAGTATTCGAAAATACATTTTTATTAAGACATATTTGACTTAATAGGGAGGCCCCTACAACAAGATCAAGACTACAAGATCAAGCTCAAATCTATGAACCGGCTCTAATGACCAGTTATTTTCTTACAAACTTGCTCGGCTTTATTACAGTCATTATATTAAATTCATCATACTTAAATATCAACCAAAAATTGATTCATATAAAATAACAAATCGATGGTACAAAGATTAAGTATGTTAAATATGTTTTAAATGACTAGAAATATTATTTGTATACAATTGAGAACATAGCTTCAGCACATCTAGTAAAATCTTCGAGAAAAAATATAGCACAGAAATTAGTAATATCGAACGAACTCAATAATAGCTTTTGGTATATTTCAGTTTAGCCTTTAATAGACAAGGCGGCAACGTTCGATCTTATTAGTTCCTCTGATCATAAAGATAAGGATTTAGACGGTGGTTGTTATCGAGATGGGTATAGGTATAGCCCACATTTGTTACATCCAAAACAAACGAAGTTAGAGGTATTTTAATGTAACTAGAGAGAAATTTATAAGTTTAAGTAACAACATAAATTATATAGGGGCGGGAGGGGGGGGGGATGAATAAGAGTGTCCGAAAGATTAAAGTTAACTTGCCTTGGAACAATTGCCACAACATTAACTTCTTTGGTTCACCTCCTAGATGGGTGAGATATTTGATATTTTACATACCAAATAATCACATCTTATACGTGTGAAGTGGCTATTCCTTCATTATGTAATGACCTAATATGTATTTTGACAATTGGAAAGTAAAAAAAAAAAAAATGATAAAGGAAATCTCTAGATTCGATGTAGATGAACATACTTAAACTTAGTTTTTAAGTCGTAACTTTAAAATTTAAATTTCCTTTGAGTTCTGAAAAAAATTATTAAGTTGATAAAGTAGGTCTCCAATATAATTATTGTTTTCAAATTGTGATTTTTTTATACTTAATATTTAATCTAATAATTACTTGTGAAAAAAAATAATTATATGTAAATTTAAATAAAAGTATATGCTATCTGCTATTACGAAACACTGAAAAAAAGCAGTAGCCCACGAAGATATTCATCCGAAGGAATGTTGTTCAAGATGATTGATGAGACTAAACCTCATTGAAACAACGCGGAGTCGTTGGCTTGTTTTTGTCCTTGTAACTGCAAAAACCTTGCATGTACTTTCGCCGAACAAAAAATAAATACATTTATTTAACTTAGTCAAAGAATGTCTAGAGACACCTCCCAATCCCACCCGCACAAATACTTCAAATTACACAATTTCTTTCATTTAAATTAAATCATGTTTGTACTAAATATTTATTTATTTAGCACTACTTCTTACACAGCTTTCTTGATAATATCTATTACATAATAGCTTATAACTGTAAAAGTAAATGAAAAAGATCATTTTTCAGATATTACTAATAACAGATATTATTAAAAAATATTATCATTAATCAGAGGGGGTTATAAGTTACATTAAGTTACATTTAGTTAGAGAGGTTATAGCCAATTAGTGTGACACCAAATTTCCTCCTTAACTTTAATAATGTTTTGCTTATAAGACCTATTATTGTCTAAGTTATTTTTTTTTTCCTCCATTTTTCTTCGGCGAATAAAAGTATCAATTTATCAATATTTAATGTGAGCTGGTTTAAATTAATTTGGGGGGAAAAATAGGAAGAGTACTTTTAAAGATTTAGTATTATTACTTTTTATATATTAGTACTTTTTAAGTTTGGGCGCATATGCGTGGAGCAGATTGGAATGGGCGAAGAATTAATGTGGTACTAACAATAAGCTGATTATGAATATGACTTAGCATCAAGTTTCATTAAAATCGGACAATATTGTTGAATGACAGGCAGACACTAAACCAAAAATTTTCCCAGAAATGTGAGACGGATTGCTGTCTTTAAAATTTGCAATTCGGAGACATAAAACAATTACGTTATTCAGAACGATCACAATGCTTCTGTTACCTTTAGTAGGCTCGGATACGAAATACTCTCCGTAGCGAAGCTCGAGAATCATAAAAAAAATCGGTCCGAGACAACTCAGACAAACGTTCTCATATATGTACATTTAATTACTATTGGAAATTTCATCAAAAATATCATAAAAATAACTTCTCCCGGGCGGGNTGGCTCTCTATATATATATATTATATATAAAAAAGATAATCCCATTACATAAATTACCCGCCATTTTGAATTTGAATGAATAATACTTTTGAGTTGGCAATTTTTTTTCTTGTGTGCGCGTCAATGTGATCTATAACACTGCAAAGTTTCATGTTTTTATCTTTTTTGATTCAAAAGTTATTCAAATCGTACAGAGTGACAGACAGACACAGGAACGAAACTTTTTTTGGTTATACCAACAAAAACCTAAAATGGCCGGATTCGTTAATCGTGATATATGAAATGAATAAGTATAAATTTTCTAATTCTGATAAATGTACGGACAAAACTTTAATGAAAAAGGAATATATATATTATATGTGTGTGTGTGTCGTATTGTTATATGAAGGATTCGAGTTGACTAATCGAAGAGAAATGTCATAACTCAAATAGTTTTGACTTTTTATTATTACTGATTTGCATTAAAAAAATATGGGCACCAAATTATTTTCTATGTTAAAACCAAGTAACTAGAGTTTAAAAAAAGAAAAAAGTTCATTAGTGGGAAAACGGGATTCACTAATTGGAGTGTAACAAGGCAAAGGCTTCGTTTTGCAGGGGTCTCGAAATAAAAACCTCTAGCCCCTGGGAGTCCTGGTGGTATGGATCGATAGCAGGAACTCCGGTGGTAGCTGTGGAGCCGCCTTGTATCCACATTCCAACATTGCCTCTCTAATATGACCGACCCTAAGGAAAAACTTCATTCTAAAAAGCCCTACTCTTATTCTTCTCCGGCCTTCTATTCTTCTACCACCTAGGACTCAAATAAATTGAATTATCGTACCATGTAGACTAGAGGAGGAATTTATATTTTCTACTAACCTTTATAAAAATTAAATTCTGGCTCTCTTTTATCACCAATCGAGAGAAATGTTTAATAAAAGCTGAAGGGAGTAGAATAAAAAACAATGTAAATATATCAGGTTATTAATAAACAAATATCTCTTGTTGAAGAAAGAAAATACAATTTACGAACAAATCAAGATCATTTTAGTACGTAAAAGTGTTGGTGATTCTAACGCGGAAGGCAAAAAAGAAATCCTTATAGTTTCGTTCCTGTGTCGTCTGTCACTCTGTTGTTCGAATAACTTTTGAATCATTAGAGATAAAAACATGAAACTTTGCAGAGTTAAAGATCGTTTTAACGTGCAAACAGGAAAAAAAATAACAAACTCAAAATAACTCAGTTTCTAATAAGACTACACTAAACATAATATTGTTTGTTAATGTAAAGAACATAATACATATTCGTATTTCATTCAAATTAATCAACATCTACACACTTCATTGTTGGTTTATGTCCCAAACGGTCACAAACTATGTGTAAACCGTTTTCAACAATGGCAAGCTCGCTTTAGTTTCTAAGGCTTATCCAACAAGATACATAATTAACATGGGTCGATTATGGCGGAAGCAAACATTTTCACGAGGTATTCACACACATAATGTTCATATAGATTTGAATGAATACCTTAAACAAGAGGGAAGCGTATTAAATCACAGCCTGTCTCGAGGATAATTGAACATTACTTGTGTTTTCAACCAAAATAATCATAATAGCAATATTTTCGTAAACATCGCAGCACAACGAAATCTACATTATGATATGCGTTGACTAATTTATTTTTGTATATTTAAATATCGATGATTGTAAAGAAAACATTTCTATGAAATTTAATGAAATCATGGCAGAACCTAGGTAATATGATCATCCAAGGATAACTGGTCAAAAAGCAAGAGGCTACACTATTATGCAAAGTACGATCAATACATGGTCTTTTTTCGGGACAACGAAAAGGGGTTGTATAACCTAGTAGTCCAACTTACGTGAGCAAAACGTGTTTGGTGGATTCATTGCAAAAAGGATGTATTTTTTTTTTTTTTTTTTAAATATCACTTTAATTGATATGACATACTTTGTAGACCTTATCTTATTTTCGATTTTCAAGAGTAAATACAATTTTCAGACTTATTTTAGTTCAATAAGGGCTATGTTAAAAATGAAGTTATAGAATACCTATAAGATAAAAATAAATACACAAAAAGGTATCTACTTTATATTGTTGGTTGATATTTGGCAGACGTCAAAATGTATTTGATCCTTATTCTATACTCTACTAGAGACATAAGCTCTTCTTTCTAGTCTTGCCAGAAATAAAATAAATCATATCTCTCCCTCGTTTCATATCGACATAAGAGAAAATAATAAAACTAGTGGGAGAAAATGTTGGAACAAATTCTATGTTTGATAAAGATTTTTATTTTGAGATCCACTTTTTTAGCCTTTTACTAGACGAGACGTTTTTCTTTTTAAAAAAAAAAAAAAAAAAAAAATTAGAATATGGGACAAAGTTCATCCTATATTTTGTGTATCGCTGAAAATATGTCACATAAGTATAACTTAAATATCAGCAATATATATATATCTATGTCAACAATATATACAGGAGACATCAATATGTGTCAAAACTATCAAATTCGAATTTTAGCGCTATCACAATACTTCTTTTATTCATAAAAAACTTTCATGAGAAAGTAAACAAGTAACAAATATTAAACTAATAATGATATTTACTTGCATTATATTTTATAAGTAGATATGTAATGTATGAATAGATATTCATATCAAATACAATTTATTATTTAATAGATAAAATGTTTTACAACATATCTTGTCATAAAGCAAAATTAATCGTATATTATATTTTATTTAATTTTTGGTCATTAAAATAAATTTTACAAATTTAAAAATATATTATTTGCTAAACCCAGAAACACACACATATAATATACTCGTATATTTATGCATTATAATCATAATACAATTTTTTTTTCTTTGCAAAATTAGTATAAGAAGAGTGGGAAGTAGGTGATGAGACTCGAACGTGAGAGGAATTGCTTTATATTCAATGAGAAAGACCGTTAAGCCTTTTGCACTTGCTTTTTTTTAGACTCAAGTAAATTTTACACTTAAAGTTTTAAGCACTCGGTGTCTTAGAACAGGCTATTATGTTAATTCTATGTAAAGAAAATGGAGGCATAAATGCTTTGTACTTGAGTAAATAAAGTACAGGTATATTCTTCGTTAAATAAATAAGGTAGAAGGTAGGACGTAGCAATTAAGGGTAATATTAAAAATTTTAACTTCTTGGTTAAACAACATTTGTTGTATAAAAACAGAAATATCTCCTTCACAACTTAATTAAATTGAAATTGGCTTACTATATTCACACATAGTTTAGTTAATATTATTCTTAATCTCTGTGGTTTTTATAGGTATTGTAATATCTTCGAGAAACAAACAGTATCTCCCTCCCCTAGGCTTATATAT
>KZ651107.1:402456-429940 GCA_001010745.2 Gerris buenoi
GGGGGGGGGGGAGAAGAATCCTGAAACCCCCCCCCCCCTTCTTAGGTGTTTCCATACTCCGAAACCGCCACCCCCTAGATGACACCCTTAATCCGCCACTGTCACGGCTATGATTTTTCATAAAATGTACGCTAAATGCAACGAAATCGGTCCAGAAGTTAAGGCTTCACGAACTCCATACAAAAACTCTTTAAGGAATTAGGTGACCTCAAAACGTGAGTCCATCACATTTTTGCTCTAACACAGTCCCTATATATTGCTCTATGAGAATATATTCCTATATTATATTTCCTCTATAATATATTTATATTACAATAATATGTAACAGGAAAAGTAGAAATAAAAACAGGTTTTATATTGGAACCTGTGCGGCTTATTTTGTAATTATTAAAATTAAAAATTTAATTTATTAAAAAAAAACTAGATATTGGGTTGCTTAAAGTAAAATAATTAATATTGTAAACTGCAAAAATAAACAAAGAAGCTTAAGAAAACCTAAACAGCAATAACCTTACATACAAAAACTATAGTTATTTAATGGGTATTTATAATTATTATTTTGGCATTTTTTTCTTTTTTTAAAATTACCTAATAATACATATCATAAGGAGAAGTGTTATTAATTTACAATTCTATTATATCTAGCGTTAACCAGTCGTAACTTTTCTACTGAGGGCGATTCAGATTTGCACATTTGATCGTAGCCCGCAACACACACATGCTCACTCATTTAGTATAACCTGTTACAGATTCGTTTTTGCAAACTTAAATTCTGTGAAACCTTTTACAAATTATTTTGTTTATGGCTTTTTGAATTACTCTCATGAAATGACGTACTAATCATTTTTATTCATTATAATAATAAATATAATTTCTCTCAAGTAATATAAAGTTTTTTTCTTTAGATATTTAAATTTTATTTATTGAAGAGGCAATATACATATATGCCTGGAGATTATTATCGATTTATATACCTCTTTGCCTTGATCTATTATATAAATTGATATTTTAAACTTTTTTAGCATATTTAATTTAGTTTTATGAAAGAAAACACAAGAATTTGAAGGTAAAAGTAATTAAAATTGAAATAGAAAACTATTAATACTGAACTGCTGCATTTTAAATAGTATTATAGTAGAAGAACGCTAAATTATTGACTTATTTTTAATCATAATGAATAAATGAGAAGGGTTCTTGAGTTATAAAAGTTTGGATAAAGGACATTTCAACTAACTACTTAATGTTTGTTTTCCTTTGAACTTATATGTTGACCATTTATAAAAAATAAATTGCCTCTATTCTTAGACTTGTTATTTTACTACGTTTTTATAAGCTTGCTTTCTTGTTTGTTTGTTTGTTTGTCCAGTACAAATCTTGCAATCGATTTCTAACTAACTTCCTGAGTAGCTAGACATTTGAAAGTTTCAGAATAGTTCAGAACACGATGACAATGCATTATTTTAATACTTTCAGCCATCCTTCAGCAAATTTAATTCGCTTTCAGCAAGTTTCGCTACACAATGCATTATTTTAATACTTTCAGCCATCCTTCAGCAAATTTAATTCGCTTTCAGCAAATTTCGCTGTATGAAAAGTTAGTTCGGAAAAAATCCGCTTGTTATTTTATCTGTTTTGGCATGTCGAATATTTACGATATTCATTTTGACAGGTTTCAAATTTATGATTTATGACAGAATATTTAAAAACGTAGTATATAAAAATTTCTTTTTATCTTGCAATTATTGTTTATTTATTACTGTTGTGTCATTTATGTTGCTGTTTCTTTTAAATCTTGATCTACATATGTTAAAGATCAGGTCAGTAAAGGACAGATAATGGTCCACTTAATGTAACTATGAAATACGCTTTGTCTCTATGTGTGATTTTCGTTGCTAAGACAATAGTTATTATCGGTTTTTATCCTTACTATAATAAGAGAAAGGTGTAATTAATTTTTTTTCTAATAGTACAAGCTTATAATTATTATTTAAATTAGCAGCAAACATTGGTTATTAATATAAAATAGGTCTTTAAAGGGTTATTAATCATATTTTAAATTCTGCGAATAATAATTTTGTAAAACTTTAGACAGAAGATAAGAACACAGTAATGAAGATAACAAACAATAATCTCAGTATTATCAAACAGATGGATGTGTCTATCTGTTTGATAAAAAAAAAGGTTTTGATTAAATGGTCTAAAGTCTAAAGTATTAGAGTAACCACTGTGTGATTTACCGGTGTCTGATTCATCGTTGCTGTAATTGCTGTTAAAACAGCAATGTGGAATCCCTTGTTCTAACAGCGTGTCTCATAAATATGCCACTTTAGATTGTTCCAGACGCCAACCTCTCTTGAGGAAGAATTTCTAAACCAGTGTATCTCTTAGATTAAGCATTTTATGTTTTATGGATAAATGATTTTATTCTTCAATTATATAATAAATTGAAATAGTTTAGTTTAACTTCGACTTTTCTATATAAATCTGGATCCCTAAGGCAGAGGCCGCCTAATCATTATTTGCTTTAAGTCGAAGAAATGGATTATATCACGCACAATGATAAGTTTGTTTCTTTTAATGAATAAAGTGCCCAGTATTCCCTTCTGCAATAATTACAGTTGGGCGAGGTCTTTAAATCTTCTGCACTTCGGCCTTGAAGATTTAAAAACAATAATCTATCTGTTCCGAATCTGTTTATTAAACGAGGGAAAGTAGAAAGAGGTCAGAGTGAAGAAGAATAGAGGAGAGAATCTCGCTCATAATTTGTGTGCCTATTCGGCACTATGAATTGGTTTTCAACACACCGAGTAGAGAGAGATATTGGCAAGATTAGAGCCGAGGGGGGTCTTCAACCCAAGCCAACAATACAAATTATCCCAACGAGAAACATCCTTTTCAGCGTTCAAACGCTCATCCCCTCGTTTTCAACGACACCGACGAATTATAACAAGAGCCATTGTTGCAACTCAAGACATAAACAATAAGAAATTGCTCTTTGTCCTCACTTAAGGAGTTTCTTCTTCTTATCCAACAAACAATCCGCCATAAAAGAAAGAGGAATAAACAGTGCATGAAAATATTGAAACGAATTATTTATTTATCAACTTCCCTTACATTGATTTCTATTAGGGCTTCGTATTTAGGGAAATATGGAAAGAAAACCCAGATAAGAGGGAAGGAATTTACTGCTTTTAAAACTATATAATTATTCAATATAAACAATTAATAGGTGAGGAAGACTGTAAACCCATCCTACATAATCTAATATTTATACAATATGCGGGTCAAATTTAAAAATCAATTAGTATAAGGATCTAGAATTTTAGGAATATGGGTTAAGTGTAAATGGTTTATGGAGTTCAAGTTTCAAAGAGGTCTCAGAGGGAATTACTCCGAAATCAGCTGTATACAAATACAACCGTGTGGGCGGAAAGCTACCCGACGTACACCTCTAGATGACCTTTGATCTACGCAGGTGTACACAAAAGCCAATACCAAGCATAGATACCTAGATGATTTTTTAACCACTTTCACAATGTGCTACAATTGATAAAAGGTAATTATCAAGTTTAATTCATCAAGTTTAGAGTCGTTAAGTCAGATTTTTGTTTTTATCTATAAGGGGGAGGGGGAAAGGTGGAAGTGGTTAGGGTTATTCAAGAGATCTCTTACCAGGAATGCTTGTGCGAACAGAGATCTTTTTTGATCCAGCCTTGAAAGTGGGTAGGTGTTGTAGGAAGCTGCGGGACTCATTTCCCGATTGCTGTTGCCAAGCTAAAGAAGCCGAGGTGGCGGCGGCAGCATGTCGGGTCTGGGGTCTGGTTCTCTCCTTGCTAGGCCGCGGACACACACTGGAAGAGACGCCGCCACGGGGGATGCGCGCGCACACCCCCGCCCCGCCCGCATCGACCCATGACGTCACGTCCATCTGGGTCACCATGTCACTAACATAGCCCCCGACATAATGCTACCCACCCCCTGCGGCGAGAGGGTTAATGTAAGAGAAGAGATCATCCGGCAACATCAGTAATACAATGTTAAAGTACCCGCATGACATGACCATGTGAATATGCGACGCCATCCTTCTACTTGTTAAAGGTATTCAGTCAATCACTAGCTCCGAAGAACGAGGACGGAGAAAATGATTTAACAATGAGAACCGAACAAGGGTGAAAGGGATATAAATCTGATTAAACCGGAGATCACAGATTAAGCTCGAAGGTGTTAACTCTAAAGTACAAATGGGTCATAACAAAGGACGAGCACTCATATTTGAGAAAGACAGGCTAGAAAGGAAGCTCGTCATTTCCAGGAAACGACATCAGAAAACTAAAAAGTTTTCCTAGAATTTTTATCACACCATGGAAACGGTAGTAAATTCATTTCCATCATTTGTAAACGTATAATTAAAAATACTATCACAGCCTACAAATGTGCATTAGTCTATCCTTTTTTAGAAAATTTATATTAGATTAGAGAAAACAATTTTGAAGTTTTCCTAAATAAATAAAAAGAAGTTTTTTGTTTTTACTACACAGAATTTCAGCCCAAAAAACTGAAATATTATAGAATTTTCAATAATAAAATAAATGTGATATTATTTAATAACTTAATACAAAAACTACTCTTATATACTCTTATATTACTCAATATTAAAACATATATAATGCCCTTAGAAGAGAAATGTGAAAATATTAAAGTAATATTATAAACCAAATAACAAAATGTCGGGTCTTATCTAGGAAGCTCAGGTTCGATTTGTATGTCCAGTGTATTTATTTTTATTTGGATACCCCTTAGGGCAGCACTTGGTAAAATTTTAAATAAAATGATTTCACATCCAGGAAAAGATATATTTTTCTCTTTTGCTCTGGCGCTCATCTTAATGTTGTGACTTTTCTTTCAAAACCAAACCTTGTTTTTTGGAATAGCCACGCTTAGAATGTATAAAACTTATAATCAGCTTAGCTTACTATAAGATTCCTTGTCAAATGAGTTTGGTCTTGTATTTTTGGCATTGTTGAAGCTAAAGCTGAAAAGTTATTACCAGTTTTAGTCATTCTTAACTCTTTTATCAGTATTTGAGCTTTGAGATTCCATACATAAATACGAGGGTGATATGAAAGGGCCGCACTCCGAAGTGAGGATCCCTAAGATTTGTTTATTATATCTCGAACACCGTTAATTGACAGAATATTTTATTTTAACTGCTTCAATATCACATGGTTTGACTCTTAAAATATTTGATCTTAAGTTTTCAAAGCTTCTGATGTTATATTTATATCTGTAAGGTGCAAATCAGATAGAGCGAAGAACTAAAGCGTCGTTCTGGGTCGTTCCATAGCTTTTTATTGTAATTTACAAAAATTAAAACAAAACAAATTAGACTCAATCTCTGATAAATTCTCTTGATATCAGAGTTGAATAAATTACATGTAATATATTATATTGTTTACATTACATTTCTTAGTCTCTCTTAAATATCAGATACAGTAATAGTAATAAAAATTGTTAGTATAACTTAGATAGCACCTTTTTTTATTTTTATCATTAGTTTTTATATTTATTTTTAGTTTGACCTCTTGCCTCGTTTAGTAATTTTTATTCTTTTTTAAGATAATTATTAAAATCCTAAGGTTACTCGTCGTTGTTGCTGTAAGCTATTATATATGTATATAGTTATTTAAAGAATAGATAACTTGGGGAGGTTTCATATCATCTTTCAATGTTATTGTGATTTTTTAAAGTTATATAACCCATCCTTGTTGGTAACTAAGGTTTTGGTAACTGAGAAGGTCATTTGTTTTTACTAATGGAGACTTAAACAAGGGTAAGTCAGTAAAATTCGCGGACGACTGCTCCTGTTCTATTCATTTGTTTACAAAAGGCATCTTAGAAAACTATAGTCCTTATCCGGTAGAAGTTTGTTGTCAGAATAGAGTTACTTGGCAAAATAGTCTGCAAATTAATGTGGCACATAGCTTCCTTGTGACTTATTTCGAATACTTTGATGATTTTATGCTTTTATAACCTAGTATTGCCATAATTTCCCCTCGTTTTTAAAATGAAAATTGTTTTGATATTTTATTAAGTATCTATTTTGCAAACTTTAAAGAGCGCATATACGGTTTAAATCAATCTAGGGCTATCTTTGGGCTACTTTCGACAAACCATCCAAGTTTCATTAAAATCAGATGAGTAATTTTGAAGATATAAGTGAAAATAAATGTATGTGCGCATGTGGAAGAGCAACAAATGGGCGCATATATATGGTCGAACGTTTTAAGAGGGAGCTACCATAAAGACCTACCATCCAAAGTTCATTAATATCGGATGTAGTTTTTAAGATAATATGTTTAGTTAGTTCGCAAGAAAGTAGGGACAGAAAGACAGACTGACATACAGACCGACAATCCGACAGACAAGGGGACCCATAGTTGTTCCCTGATGTTTGAAACGGATTTTTGTCTTGAAATCGGAGACATAACACANTGGTTCTTAACCGGGGGGTCGCAAAAGGTATTAAGTTTAAAAAATGATTAATATATTAAGATATTAAAAAAAAAGACAGCGGTGAAAATGTAGAAGTTGGGGCCCAAATTAGAGAAAGGCGTTACGGGAGGCCGCCAGGGTCGAAAAAAAATAAGGGCGTACTGGCGTACCTGGCAGTTATAAGGTAAACCGAGGAGAAGACATTGTAGGTATTTCGACCGGGACGCCCAATCAGGGGCGCCGCTAGAATTAGGAAACCAAAAAAAGTTTTAAATTTTTGCGCCGCCCCTGTTTGGGTGTCTGAGTTAAAATTCCTACAGTCTCTTCTCCTCGGTTTATCTTATATGTAGTTATATTAATACTGAGGGCCCGGTACGGCCTTATTTGTTTTCGACCCGGGCAGCAACCAGGGCCTCTCCTAACGCCTTCCTCTAACTTATTTTTTATTTAATTTTTCATTTTTTTCTCCCAAACTTACCGAAGGTAACGAAAGCATCGTGTTCACTTTTGAGAACCAAACAGTTTTATGTCTCTGATTTTAAAAATTCTAAGACAGAAATCCGTTTCAGACATCAGGGAACATTTTTAGTTCAGTGTTCGTCTGTGCGGTCTGTGTGTCCGCGAATCATGAAACGTGTGACGATAAATTAAGTAAATGTCGACCGATTTTGATTAAATTTGGAAAACATGTTCATTTTACCAATGCCCAGGACGAGTTCGTTAGACAATGTTATCCGTTCAAGCGTTCACGCGCAACGCTCGCTTAAACATGAAAATCAAATTCAAAATTGGAATTTTAGGTCGGGGAAAAAAATCAAACTTTATCTATTCAATGAGACAAACATTTTTTTTCAAATAACGTTTTTAGTAAAACCAACAGAGACACCGCTATGAAGTATTAAAGATCGCTAAAAACTGTTATGCAATAGTTTTTACACATAAACAATTAATAATAAAGTAATACATATAACGTTAATGTTAAAATATAACTTTAGCTATAAAGTCCTGTAGTGATAGGATGCGAATAATCTGTGTGCCACACTAATTGGCAGTCTATTTTTTCTTTTAAATCTTTCAAAATTGTTTGGATTTTACATGAATAACATTATCAATTTAACAAAATTTGGAGCGCAGACGGTTGAAATTAATATAGATCATATGTGGGCTATGTTCCACATATCATCCAAATATCTTAAAAATCTGATCAGTACTTTTAAAGATATAAGTATAAATAATACGTAAGTTTGTGTGCATTTAGAGTAGAAAAGAAATGGGCGCAGAAGGTTGAAACTTATGTGGGACCAGCAATGCGTCCGCATCGTTGGTCCCACAAGCCCTAATTATGACCTACCACCCAAATTTCATTATTATATTAAAATTGGACGAGTAGTTTTTAAGATATTTTGGTTCACAAAAATTAAAGACAAACCGACAGACAGACACGGAACCAAAAATGTCCCCTCGTGTCTGAAACGGATTTCTGTCTTAGAATTTTTGAAATCGGAGACCTAAAATTGTTTCGTTTCATTCGTCGAAACACCACTTAGCTTCCGTTACCTTAAAGTATGTAAGTAAGCTCAGAAGCTTTTTTTTTTTAAATAAGAAGACTATAACAAACAGATCGAGTACGTAAAAATATGTAGGAATTTGTGTTGGGAAGGGTCGGGGGGGGGGTATTTTTGGCCAGTAAAAGCTCAAGAAGGAGGGCGGCAAAAAATGGATAGCCCTCATGTGACCAAAACGTAAATCCGGCTCTGAGTGTATTTATTTTTATTTGGATACCCCTTAGGGCAGCACTTGGTAAAATTTTAAATAAAATGATTTCACATCCAGGAAAAGATATATTTTTCTCTTTTGCTCTGGCGCTCATCTTAATGTTGTGACTTTTCTTTCAAAACCAAACCTTGTTTTTTGGAATAGCCACGCTTAGAATGTATAAAACTTATAATCAGCTTAGCTTACTATAAGATTCCTTGTCAAATGAGTTTGGTCTTGTATTTTTGGCATTGTTGAAGCTAAAGCTGAAAAGTTATTACCAGTTTTAGTCATTCTTAACTCTTTTATCAGTATTTGAGCTTTGAGATTCCATACATAAATACGAGGGTGATATGAAAGGGCCGCACTCCGAAGTGAGGATCCCTAAGATTTGTTTATTATATCTCGAACACCGTTAATTGACAGAATATTTTATTTTAACTGCTTCAATATCACATGGTTTGACTCTTAAAATATTTGATCTTAAGTTTTCAAAGCTTCTGATGTTATATTTATATCTGTAAGGTGCAAATCAGATAGAGCGAAGAACTAAAGCGTCGTTCTGGGTCGTTCCATAGCTTTTTATTGTAATTTACAAAAATTAAAACAAAACAAATTAGACTCAATCTCTGATAAATTCTCTTGATATCAGAGTTGAATAAATTACATGTAATATATTATATTGTTTACATTACATTTCTTAGTCTCTCTTAAATATCAGATACAGTAATAGTAATAAAAATTGTTAGTATAACTTAGATAGCACCTTTTTTTATTTTTATCATTAGTTTTTATATTTATTTTTAGTTTGACCTCTTGCCTCGTTTAGTAATTTTTATTCTTTTTTAAGATAATTATTAAAATCCTAAGGTTACTCGTCGTTGTTGCTGTAAGCTATTATATATGTATATAGTTATTTAAAGAATAGATAACTTGGGGAGGTTTCATATCATCTTTCAATGTTATTGTGATTTTTTAAAGTTATATAACCCATCCTTGTTGGTAACTAAGGTTTTGGTAACTGAGAAGGTCATTTGTTTTTACTAATGGAGACTTAAACAAGGGTAAGTCAGTAAAATTCGCGGACGACTGCTCCTGTTCTATTCATTTGTTTACAAAAGGCATCTTAGAAAACTATAGTCCTTATCCGGTAGAAGTTTGTTGTCAGAATAGAGTTACTTGGCAAAATAGTCTGCAAATTAATGTGGCACATAGCTTCCTTGTGACTTATTTCGAATACTTTGATGATTTTATGCTTTTATAACCTAGTATTGCCATAATTTCCCCTCGTTTTTAAAATGAAAATTGTTTTGATATTTTATTAAGTATCTATTTTGCAAACTTTAAAGAGCGCATATACGGTTTAAATCAATCTAGGGCTATCTTTGGGCTACTTTCGACAAACCATCCAAGTTTCATTAAAATCAGATGAGTAATTTTGAAGATATAAGTGAAAATAAATGTATGTGCGCATGTGGAAGAGCAACAAATGGGCGCATATATATGGTCGAACGTTTTAAGAGGGAGCTACCATAAAGACCTACCATCCAAAGTTCATTAATATCGGATGTAGTTTTTAAGATAATATGTTTAGTTAGTTCGCAAGAAAGTAGGGACAGAAAGACAGACTGACATACAGACCGACAATCCGACAGACAAGGGGACCCATAGTTGTTACCTGATGTTTGAAACGGATTTTTGTCTTGAAATCGGAGACATAACACATTTTCTCCTTCAGGACGATCAGTGCAATAATAATAATACTAATGATATGTAATTAAATTAAGCTAGCTTCTGTAATCTAAGAACCATACTTTGAGATTTAGCTATTTATTTTTATTTAGACGACACAAATTAGTTGTATGTACTTACTTGTTCCTTATAATAAGGTAAAATGAACTCAAAAAAAAAAAAATTATCAAAACATTTCTATCTGACATTTAAAAGAATATTTCAGAAATCGTTATGGGAATAAAATATTAATAATTTTATTTTTTTATTTTTCCCATTTGTAATTTTTATAATTAGTAAAAAAGGATATAACTAGAAACCCTTAAACACAATAATACTGCTGCTACATTTTGTTAGTACACACATTCCAGTGAAATGATTTCATTACCTGAAAGAGTTAAGAAGAGGAATACAAGTATGACCTTATAAATAGTGTTATAAATAATAATTCAAAGGTATTACTGATGTCACCCAATAAACATGATAAAAAATAGATTATTAATATTTAAAAGTTTATGAAAATAATTGACCATCACCAACGAGTTAAAAATGAAAATGAGAAAAGAATAAGATAAACCACGAAGATTAAGAGACCATAGAGAAAGACCAGAAGAAAGACGTGAAGAAGATGAAAAGAAACCCAATGAATGGAATTAGGAGTGAGTAGCAACTATACCAGGTTTGACAGGAGGTTGGACGGCAGCTGGGTGCAGGAACGGCAGTGGCAGAGTTTTCGCTGATAACCCATTAAGCGGAGAGGCGGGGGAGGTGGCGGTACTGGGGGTGGTACTGGCGAGCATAGTTCCAGAGAGTCGGAGCTGGAGTTAGATGCCTGCCTGGGCTTGAGAAAATCGTCTAGAAGGTAGAATGACTGAGGTGGAGGAGGCGGTGGAGGCGCTAATAGAGGCGCTCCGTTGGACGGGTGGTGTCCTCTCGTAGGTGAGGATACTCTAGGAGGAGATGCTTGCCTTAGTAAAGCTCCTAAAGATCTCCATTTCCTGCCGTCGCCTCGTAGAAGGCCTCTTACTGCTTCTCTTATACTGCCCTCTTTCTTCGGTCGACTCCTCTCATCGTCCGTTACGACGGCACGCTTGTGTTTGGACGTGAGAACGAAGCCGTAATCGTTGGGTAAAGTGTTGGTTCTAGATCTTGCCCCAGCACCGGTGCACCTCTCCCGCTGCTTCTGCGGCAGGCATGAGAAGGAAGCGCTGTGCTTCAGCTGAACCATCGAATCATTCCGCCGCTCCATCTATTACGTTGCTACCTGTACGAAAATAAAATACAATTATATTCATTGAAAAAATGCAGCTGAAGAAAAATAAAAACCATCACCACACTAAAAATAATATACTTCAAATATAAATTAGAGTATGCTCCAAATTTTGTTATTTCTCTGGACAAAATTGGGAAGAAAATTAAAAATCAAAAAGTTTTAAGAATAATAAAAATTATAAATAAAGTTAAGAAAAAAAATTAATAGGAACAAAATATTTTTTATAAAAGATTATACTTAAAATAGGTGTTTACTTAAAAAAAATATATAAATACAAGCTTTTATTTGTATTCTTCTCACCAAACCCTTTCATATAATACCCATATTCATGGGCGTACTAAAAAAAATAACTAGTCCGCCATCTTGGGTTGCCCGCCATATTGGAGTTAGAATGACGTCACTTAGCTACCCATGCATTGTCATCCAAGTTAAAGTGAATGCAAAGTTTCAATTAAATCGGTTGAGGATAACTTCTTTAAAATTCAGTTACAAGATTTGACCGGAACATACATATAAGCATTGCAAATAAATAAAAGCTTGTAAAAATACAATCAATTAGAGATAAAAGGAGAGTAACATACTATATTAAAAAACGTAAAGAACCTATTTCTAAATTCTCTATGAACAATAATAATCATTATCGCTGACCTAAATATTAAAATATAAAAAGGTGTTTTTTTAGATGACCTCATCCTTGACTGTAAAGGGCAAAGGAAAAAGGAAGTGAAAAAAACAAAGCCGATTGTTGGATCATGAGCTAAGTATGTATGATTCAAATGGTATAATAATAGGTAAAAATATTATAAGACATGATGGGCTAAAACATTCACCATCAGAATATAACTACACTGCTATCAGAGTTAAGAGTTAAAGGCCGTTCGGCTCCAGAGAACTCCTTCCTGTTGTTGCGTCAGTAATCAGCCAAGTCTCAGGGCTATTCTACGCTTATAACACGGTCATACACGCAGTAATAACACTAATTATATTTGAAATATAATTGAATCTTTAAGAAACTATTTCAAATTTTTAACGAGACTTATAATCAGATTGCTCATAAATCTTAGAATTTTACTTTTGTTGTAAAAGCTAAGTTGAACTGGTTTTATAGTAGCACTTCTAAAAAAGAAAAGTTTAAAACCCGTTCGATTCTTTTTCTCATAATACACGTTATGTACTACATGCATACAACATCGACTTCGCTATTACCATCCTTAACAAACGCGGATTAGTCAACGCAGAGCCAGATAAATACAAGCTATGCATGTCAGGCCATAAATTGGAGAGAATCACGACCCTGTTGATGCATTCATTACAAATGATCATGGAGAGGGGGGATTAATAATTCCTTGTTAAACAAGATACGAGTCGTCTTCAATTGTATTCTAGTCAAACGAAACTTGTAATAGCATTCGTCATAATGTAGAAGAGCTTATATTCAGATTTGGTTTCAAATAATAATTATTCATGTAATAGTAATATCATGCTCAAAACCAGTGGTTTTTGAATTCAAGTTAAACAGTCCAGCGGAAAGTGCACATAAAAGTGACTCTAACATCAAGCTAGAATTTAGTGTAAACGTTAATTTATTGGTGTCCTCCAAGAATGTGTGGTCGGCAAAATTCTTCCGCAGGACGTAGTTTGATTATAAGCTGTTATAATACTCAGACCGGGGAGAACGGCCATTTCCCTCCCATTTTGGCGTACGATGTTATTTTCATGATCTTGAGTAAAAAATTATTTAGTAGACAAAAAATTAAGTTTATGTTAGTTTGTCACGTAACAGCGGTTTGTTATTCAAATATTTTTCCAAATCCAAGTGGTAACCTAGCAAGTGAAAAACTAATATATACTTGATTTTTTATCTGTTTATCATAACAGCTAATGGCCAAGTTATGTTCCGTGGACGAACTTTGCCAACCACATATTCTTCAATGACACCAAAACATTAACTCAAACAGAAAATTCTAGCTTGATGTTTTTCAGTCACTTTTATGTATCTAAATTATTCTATATTAAAACACTATGACCTATGTTCTAGAAAATAATATAAATAATATAAAATTTTATAAATCTCTTCAAACTTGTTAGACCCGCAAAATCCCATCTTGGTATATATTTTTTTTTAAGTCCCAATTAAATATATGAGTTTCTTCAGTCAGAAAAAAAGTTGTCTCTTAAAACTTTAAATGTACATCGCTCATTCACCTATGACTTTTGTTTTGCAAGAAGTGCACAGATTTTAAGTTTAANTATTTATTTAAAAAAAATAAAAAAATAAAAAAATTGACAAATGAAGAGTAAGAGTTGATTAAAAAAGTGCTATTTTTAAAGATAAATTATATTGATGAACTTTTATTTAGAAAATATGTCGGAAGAGTTTCTCTCTATTAATGATATTTTTCCCCTATTGTCTTTAAATAAATAAAATTACCGTCATTAATGTTTAATAATGGGAGAATTTTGTCATTGAACAAATTAAAGCTCGCACCGATATTGTGAGATACATTTGAGATGTTTCGACAAGGCAGTAATGCCATCAAAATCCTTCGATTAACCACGAGATTCACTCCATCACGAAAATTCGTGGCCAATGATTACGGAAAAGGAGGGAAGAGTTAACGAAGAAAAAAAACTTTAAGGATTCCCTGAAGTCAGTAATTCATTCAGACGGCAATAACCGAGAAAATCATCGGCTCTTCCTAAAAAAAAAGCACGAAGAAGATTAAACACAATTACGTGTGCTGTGTTAGTTGCGCATTTCTGGACATATATATTTTGAGATTTTTTCCTTGCACTAATTCAATACCTCATTTTTATGTTAAAAACTTACATCAATCAAGCTGTTACATCAATCATTATTTTTAAGTCCCAATTAAATATATGAGTTTCTTCAGTCAGAAAAAAAGTTGTCTCTTAAAACTTTAAATGTACATCGCTCATTCACCTATGACTTTTGTTTTGCAAGAAGTGCACAGATTTTAAATTTAAGTTTAATAAAATGGGAGGGAACTTTAGAATAATTAGCTTGTGTGAAAGGTTAAAAGTTTTAAGGCCCTCATACCCGGTCAAAATGTTTGCGCAAACATTTTATCCGTGTTTGGGGCTGCTTGATGTTTGACGTGTATGGCCTAAATTTGCCCGTCATAGGTTTGCGCAAAATGTTTGATCTATATGGGGGCCTTTTGGCTTCTTATATCTTAATAAAGTCAAATATTGAATAGTGTACAGATGTCCCTCTTTTTGCCTGTCAAAAAGTAAGCTTGCAGTACTATACCTCGACAAGCTTATTGCAGTGAATAATAAATCGTTTTGAATGTTTGAAAATTAAATTATTTAATGTCTTTCGAAAAGAAATAANAGGCAGTAATGCCATCAAAATCCTTCGATTAACCACGAGATTCACTCCATCACGAAAATTCGTGGCCAATGATTACGGAAAAGGAGGGAAGAGTTAACGAAGAAAAAAAACCTTAAGGATTCCCTGAAGTCAGTAATTCATTCAGACGGCAATAACCGAGAAAATCATCGGCTCTTCCTAAAAAAAAAGCACGAAGAAGATTAAACACAATTACGTGTGCTGTGTTAGTTGCGCATTTCTGGACATATATATTTTGAGATTTTTTCCTTGCACTAATTTAATACCTCATTTTTATGTTAAAAACTTAGCTGTTACATCAATCATTATATGAAAATGTGAAGTCATTTCACAGTTATAATAATACTTATCCATGGTCCTTCCGGTAAGAATATGTTTTCACGAAAAGTAGGTATCTAGTATCTACCTTATTTGAAACGTGTGTGTTCGTAGAGACGGTAAATGATCGGAATCAGTGTGAAAGAGCTTTTATTTTATCCCCTGTCAAGCCTGCGTTGTTTTACGACCAAGTCAAATATAATAACCAACCCCCATTTAATTCCAACCCTCATTTATTTTGATCTTTATTCTTATATACTAAGGGTACTTGAGAATAAATCGGATAGTTAGTTTTGCGCTACTTCGAGCCGCATAAAGAAGTTGTTGAGAATTATTTTCTCACAACCAGTCTATTTTATGTAGGTATGATTCCTAAAAAGATTTCGTTAAATTTACCCGATTTGCATAATGACAATATCCATCTAAATATTCTAGGTATTGTTTGCTTTTACTTGAGCAAATAGACATTCGCATTGGACATAGTTGTTTTAACAAAGTCAACAAGTTTGCTTATTTTCGCTAATAAAGTAATATTAACATGGAAACCAGTAACAAATATATTTAACTTTAACTTCCTATATTACTTTAGGACGATAAAAGATGTCAAAGTCGTAGGGCTTACGTCTAAATAAAACCAACGATTTTTTCATCTCTCTTTTCTCTCAAATGATTCCTAAAAGCCAAGATCCTATGCTGTCTACTGAACTTTTAAAAAACAATTTAATAACTTTATTAGTTTTCAAAAACGTCACTTTTATAAAAACTTTACCCGTCGGAGAACAAGCATTGAGTGGAGTAAGGAATTAAGAAAGAAGAGGATTCAATCTTTCACGACTTCATTTCTTCATTCAGAAAACTGAATTGGTTTCGAAAGAATGAACAAACTTTGGTGTTTTTTTTGGTTTAACACAATTTTTATTTTTATTGCTTTTAAACTTTTTTACATTTTGTAAATATCTGCAGACACAGAACATGTACAAAGTTTTAAGATATAAATAAGTCTATAGTTCATGGCACTACATTTTTCTTGAATCAAATGATACTTCCTTTTTTTTTTTATAAAATTGAGAAATATTTTACCCTTCAATATCAATAATTGTTAAAATATAATATTTTTAAAAAATACAGTTTTTATAATTATAATAAATATATTGCTACAGAATCAATCAGAAAAATAAGGTATACCACAACCTACATAATAACTAAATAAAATTTAAATAAAACGTACATAAGTTATTAAAGGGTAAAACATAACTAAGAACTGGGTTGATATCGAGTGTGAAATAATAAACAAACATTTTTAGGATAGCGAGTATCAGTCATAAGTAAGAAAATAGTTTAATCTGCCAACTATTTAGAATGGTGAAGCATAATTTTAAATAGAGAATCTAAGACCTAAGAAAGTCGTTAAAACCACGATTCGCTTATTACTGAGTTAAACTATCGTTAACTGTTAATCCATTGAGCATCAGTTTCCTTCATTGTGCGGAGTTCACTAAAGTGAGATTGAGTGATTGATTTCTGTGTAGCAGAGACCGAGATTACTCATTTCTTATACTGCAAAAGCCTAGACTGAGAGATCAGTTGTACACGTGACAAGAACTTATCTTATGGGTAATGAAATGACAGGAATGAATAATGAACGTGACCCAATACATACTGAATCCAATTATTAGATTTTTAGATTACGCTACAGGCGCCGCAAAATAATAGACGGTGAAAACTATACCTAATGATTTCGTATTCAAATATTAAAATACACTTTAAATACATAAATTGCCATATCCTCAGTAATTAAAAGCCAAGTCAGAGTTCAGCAAAACATCGATAACAATCATTATAATAAAAAGGTACCTATACTACGTTCAACCTATATTATATTCTCAAATTTCTTAGAAATGTTTTTTCCCCCCAATATGGAGTATAAATAGACCATAAGATTGCATAATGGATGGGCTATACTTCATTTTTGCTATTTTAAGGTATATAGGAAAACAATTTCTTTCGCTCAAAAAATCCTATGTCCAAATTTCAACTGACTTATCCGGTTTTGGGTGTTTTAAGATCGTTTGAGAAGTTTGTAGCTGCATCTCTGTCACGGATAACTTTCTCAGTTTTTAAACTGTTTTCTAATGGTGTTATTTTTCCTAAATTACGTGACCTGTTAAAAAAATAAATAAAGAAATAAATTGTAACACTATTGTAACACAAACTTATACGCAAGTCAGTTTAGCTATCGCTAAAGATTTTCTTTACTCATCAAGTGAATAAGGTTATTCCCTGGAAGGAATTTATAGTAAAATGCAAAAAGTAAATGAAAGAACAAATTTAGATTAAAAAACCTAAGTATACTTATGTATTCCTAAAGCAAAAAAGTAATAGGATAGGGAAATATTTTTAAAAAATAACCGTGTCATTGATTAAACTTCACTAGAATTTTATATTTTTCTCACGTGCACTGTCACATTATTCACTATCATGTTAAAAAACATTTTAGTAACATAAGATTACTAAAATAAAAAAATCCCCCAAAAAAGTAAAAAAACTTTAAATTTTAGTTAAACTTTAAGAAAGAAGTCGAACTAAGATTTATTGGGGTACACAGAAGTTTTTTTTTATAGTTAAGGGTAGGTTAATGTTTCATTATCTTAATTTATTACAACAAAACGTCTCTATTTTAAATTATTATTTTAGTTCATGGGTGGATTAGGTATACCTATTAATATTAACAATAATTAACTTTGTATCATGAGACGTTTCAACCCTTTATAGGGGCATCTTCTTATTTATTCTAAAATAGCAATAAGATTAAATTAACATTTTTAATTTATTTCCTTTGTAACAGTAATTTAAATAACCAAAGCACACAAAATAACAAATTTGTAATAATAATAAATGTAGCTACTTATACTTACAAATAGCTGTGTAAAAAGTGAAAACAATTTCGTGTGTGTAAAGTGAAATTTTGTGTGTAATGACTGTGACAGAAGATGACCCTATAAACTATAAAGGGTCAAAACGTCTTATGATACAAAGTTAATCATTGTCAATATTATTACACCTAATCCATCAATCAACTAAAATAATAATTTAAAAATGAATAAATCAGTTTTTTACTCTAGCCAAATAACTAAAAAATAGTGAATATGTATACTTGAATATATCTATTCAATCTTAGTTTACCAGGTCTCTTATTAGGGCAGTAATTATCTATGAAATAAATGATAATAATTAGCAAGGATTCATTTAAGAGAAACATTAAAACTTAATCAGTTGAATTTTTAATTACTTCAACTTTTGAAATGGTTGCGTTGCTGTGACACTGAATAAAAAGTAAATAAAATATGAATTAAGCTTCATAGAAAATTATCTAAACACATCATAATATGAACTACTCCCTGTCATGACAGGCCATTGCGTGCTCTCAGCCTTTCGTACTTAAATTACATCTAATTTATCTACTCCAAAAAGCACTTAGATGATTAAATTTCTAGCTTGGAAATTTTTACGTAGGTATAAATAATGCTAATTCACATTTCAGTAAACAACGAAATATTTCTGTAATACTGTAAATATAGTGAAAGAATAGACGATTTTATATGCTTTATTTTTTAAATTAATTTTTAACAAAAATTATTGTAAAAATAAAAAATCGGTCCGAGGAAACTCAGACAAACTTTCTCACATACGAGTTAATAATTTTCCATTTATTAGTTTACACGTTTATACGTTTTTGTAGGTACGTTTATTTAATTTGTAGGTATAAAAAATATTTAATCAAAATTTGTCATAAAAATAACTTCTCCTCTGCGGGGAATCGAACCCAGCCTTCCTCCATCCGCGTTTAAAGGTATTTTCGCAGGAACAAGAGTTTTCCCCAGGAAAACAGCTTATATCGTTAGATACGTATTTAAATAGAAATTTTTAATATCAAAATCGTGAACCGTTTTCGAGAAATAAAATTTGTTTCTCAATTTCGCTTCGGGGTATGATTTTTCTTAACATTTTTGCCAAATTTATATCTTAATAAATATATCAACATGATGATACAATAAAGTACTAGAAGTTATAGCAAAATTTTAAGATTCTATATGCTTAACAATATTGCTATTTTTAATGAAAGTTAGTGACCATGTAATAATGCTAATATTGCCTTAATAACCAGGCCTTGGCTCACGGACTATAATTACGAAAGAGCATATTTAGTTAATGCTGATAAAATTATAATGGAACTAAACTATTATTTTGTATTTATGAATAGTTTGCATGGAACTGCAGTGATGCAGTCTGACTATATAATTTTACTATTAAGTTTACCTTGTTTGCAGTCTTACTGAGTTTAAATGAAATATGTATAATTATAATTTCCTTTATTTGTTTTATAATATTATTACGGGTAGCAATATTAACTCGCATCCATATTGCTTTAGGCTACCTAGATGCCACATAATCTCGATTAACCTAGCTACCTTGTTCGCACACAAGGGGGAACAGCGAGAAGTTATCGAATAAGGGGCGTCGAACTACTACGAGTAGATACGTTGGTAGCGGAGGGGTACGGTATTAACTTTGCTTAAGGCAACAGTAAAGTCGATATTGGTAGGATCAATGGGGATGCGTGTACCTTAGAGATATGAAATGAAAAAATTAATTTGTAAATTATGACTGCTAGTATAATTTAAATTATTTGACGTAATAAAATATTTTGACGTTTGAAATTATAACCGGATTACGAATAATGGTAAAATATTTAATTTGGGCTTATATAATTTATCCGCTGAGGAAAGAGTTCTATAGTCTCTTTAATATCTGATAGCGGGGGCCTCAGGTCCATTGTGATTAGGGCTTTGTTCATTTTTTGGTTTTATTTAATATTCAATTTTATTTAAATTCATTGTTTTATATTTTCATATTTCTTGTTTTATCATATTTTGTACCTTTTTACAATAACATAATATGAGAGGTACTTGAGAGAGTACTTATATAATCGATTACCCACCGTCAATTATTTGCCTCAATCCCATTGCGAAGAGCTGACAGTTTTAGAATGACGACGTGATAGTTAATAGTACAAAAGGAGTAACGAGATAGGCTGGGAAGGCATTTTGAGGGTAGCCAAGTCTGTGCCGGGACTCGGATACAAACCTACAACAAGCTTAGAACCTATTAAGACTTTATATTCAAGAAAAACTGATTTAATGAATGTAAATACAGCTGTACATAAAGGATGAGTTATTTCTTCCTTATATAAAAATTAATTTTTGCAGGTTTTTTGAATGACTTTACTTCACCTGTCTACCTAATTATTTGTGTTTTTCAACACTCCTTCAAAGGTTGACTTGGGTGGGGTGTCAGTATTGTCATGCCGGAAGTGGTTTCGTCAGTAAATCAGCCTTCTGCAATTTTCCAGATATATGTTGAATCTTGAATTCACCTTCTTGAACCTTCTCTCTAACATAGTGGTAATGGACGTCTACATGTTTGGTAAGTTTGTGAAATGACGAGTTCTTTGCCAGTTTCACCGCTCCCATGTTGTCTACCCACAGAGTTGGAGTATCTTCTTCAACAGCTATATCTCTGAGAAGTCTTCTCAGCCACACTACTTCCTTTGCAGCTTCACTAGCAGCAATGTATTCTGCTTCAGTTGTAGACTGTGACACTGATCTTTGCTTTCTACTTGACCAGGTAATAGCCGCGCCTCCATTNTATGTACTAAATGTTCTTTTTGTATAAATATTATTGTTCAATAAAGATATTAAACATAAAAAAAATAAATTAAAAAACATCAGAATCCCTACTTCGTAATAGTATCTAAATATAAAATAACAATAATTACTAAGAGTAATTATATATTTCATGAAATCTTTAATTAGATAAGCAAGGTATAACTCTTTTGTACCGTTGTTTGTAGCATGTGTTTAATATAATTTTATATAATAGTTTAATAATGTTACTTGCTTCGTGATTATATAGTACACGATAAACGTAGAACAATTGAGACTAGGAACTCTCCTTTTGTCATAAGTTACTGCATAATGACGCTATTAGAAGAAGAAAAGAGAAGGAGAAGGAAATTAAAACGAATAAAAGACACAGGTGAATTGTCAAGGAAAGGGTTTCAGAGGTCTTAGCGGAAAAGACGAGGGTAATTATGAGCAGTTTCGCGTGTCCCACCGACAAGATAGGAGGGAACGAAAACAAAAGAAGATACGCGTTGGAGGTGGTGCCGAATGTGCTCGTCCGATTAGGATAGTCAGGAAGGAAATTAGTCAAGGCACAGGCTTGTGAAATTATGGAAAAAAGAAAGAGAAAGCTGTAAGCAGTAGTCAGGGACCTGTGACCGTACCACGCTAGTGTGGTGCCGAGTAAAATAGTACCGGCCAAGCTTTATCAGGTAGAAAAAGATTAAAAACTTGTTTTCATTACCTGTTTATTTTAAAGAACTGTTCGGAGTATAGGTAACACACGATAGTACAAGGCACACTATAATTAACTAAAATCCTTCCATCAGTCTGTGACAAATGAAATCTATAATTATCTTGAATCGCTTGAAAACATTTCTTTTCTTTTTTTCTACCATTTCAGTGATGAGAAAATGTGTTGGGGAAAGGACAATTTCTATGTTACTTTCTACCCTTTTAAAAGTATTAAGTTATTATAAGAAATAGTTTTAAGTTAAACTGGTTGTCTAAAATAATTCACTTTAGATTGACAAGAAATACTTAAAGGGAACTAATAAATGCGACGGATTTGAACTGGTTCTAGTTTCTATAAATGCATATTTTAAAAAATGCTACATAGTACAAGCTTTAAAATATGTAGTTAGTTTTTTAGGAGTTACATTTTAACTCAAGTAATAGAACGACTATTAGAACAAAATAAAATTGTTTTAACGGTTTAGTTAACAGAGTGTAACAACTTTTAGAGTAATCATTACTACAGTAAAGTCAGCACTTCTAGAACTTATAGTTCAGCGAAATGCTTTCTTAAGAAATTAAGTGAATTGAAGATGGTCAAAATATTTTTAGTTTTGCAATTACATGTCGTTTTAATTCTTTATTAATTTTTGTTTTATAACAATCATTTAGCACCTTGAGTACCAAGAATGAGTCTACTCCAAATCCTATATCTATTGTTTAGTAGTCACTATAATATTTCTTTATAAAAAAAATATTGTCACTGGTACATAGCTTTATCTCTTATCAATATAACATGCATATATTGGACCACATGAACATATATTAATTTAAATCCTAGATTGATAAAGATAAAACTTAGGTTTTAGGTTCCGAATAAAACCTTTGACTCTAGTTCGATAATACTGGTAAAGCTCACGTACAGGGTAAACGCTATTTTCAATCTGTACATCGGATCACATAATACCTATGGTAAATTGCGCGATTAATCTAAGTATAGATTTAATACGATTATAACTTTAATACTTCCCTGAAAACTTTCTCTTAAAATCAGTTTTTTTTTCAAACTTTTAACAAGATAAAATAATACTCATTATAACCGACTTACAAGAAATAATACACAAGAAAATAACATAGGTAGAAATTACACCATGAATCCTTTAATAAATATTATATTATGAATAATATTATAAATTAAGTAAATAAATATTACCTATTTCTTCCTACAATATACATGATTTTATTTCATCTTATATTTAATTTAAAAAAGTTTAAATGACAAATATATAAATGTATATACATATTATTACCTTTGCTGAAAGGACAGCTCATTGTATCTTGGTTTATCGTTGTGTTTAATTTAAATAATTTACAGATTCTAATACAATTAGAAAAAAAGTCACACTTAAATTAAGCCACAATAACTAATGCAGGTTTTAAATAATTTTAAGTAGTAAAGTTGTTTAAAAAATAAAAACTTTTTGTTTAAAAGTCTAATTTGTTTCAAATTTTATAATGATAAAACCTCGGAGGATTAACTAGTATAAGCATTGTGGTATCATTAGAAAAACTTTAATTTAATTGTTATAAGTTCTTTTCTATGTTTTTACTAAATATAGGTATTTAATTTTTGTGGTGAGAATTTCACTTTGGAAAGATCCCATTTACAGACTAGGAAAAAAAGGTAATCCGGTTTTTAGTACTCCATCATTAATTATAGCATGAGAATTTCACGCGCAGGAGTAAATGTTAACTCGGATGGAAATAAGAAAGAAAGTCATAATAGCTTTTTGGGAAAAACAACAAAAATCTAGAAAGGACTATTATTTTAAAATCTTGATTATGATTTGAGATATTATTATCAATAACTTTACTGAAATGCTACTCAGCGAACAAGTATAGTTCAATCATATGGATTTAAGTTCTTTTATTATTGGTTTTAGATTATTAAACCTTACCCTACTTTTCAGAATTTCAAGTTTAGCAAATCATTAATTCTTGAGCAGGTCTAATTAATGATCTTATATCATTATTCAAATTTATTGGCTACATACTACATACTTACTTTTTATTTAGGAATAAAAATGTGAAATATTTATTTTATTATGTTAATTGGTTCATTTTCTTTTCGTTCTAATTAAAACACTAATTTAAAATTAACTGAATTACGTCAACTGTAATTAAAGACCAAGAGAATTAACAGAAAAATAAAAATGTATAATTAAATATACATTGTATTTATTTACTTTTCTTTCGCACGTGAGAAATAAATATCTGGGACAATCCACAACGTTTTTAGATGATTTAAGTTTTAAATTACTGTTTTAAAACTCTATTTTTAGAGTTGTTAGATAACTTTTCTATATAGTGGTAGGTCATGTAATTATTCGCAATGCGGGTTTCTTTCTGAAACTTATGTCGCGTTCCAACCCCTTCCCTCCAAAACTTTCAAACACGAGTCACGGCATTATCTCCTATCAACATTTCAATAGACAACAGAGTATGAAAACATCATGTCCCACGATTTACTAGTATTTTAAAAACATTTGGTTATTAAGAATTAATGTTCAAACTAATTTCATATTTGAATGTAATCAAACTGTTAATGACTATGATATCCTATAATAAAGAAAGTATAATGTAAAGACCAATATAAAAAAAAAATAATGATACCTTAAATTTTTATAAATAAATAAATAATTTAACATTAATTAAATAATAATAAATAAGATTTAAATGAGCACTGTAATAATTTTTCTATGTATTTGCTACATTCCTTATTTTCATGAAACAACTTTATAATTATGAACTGGTCTTCATTGTTGCACAAACATCGCATTTTATGAGTTATTATTCTTAATCTCAATTTAATATCCACTTGCGATAATAACTAAAACAAAGATTTGCGTGCTATTTAATGGAATAATTCCGACTGCGGTCACGTAAGTTTTTTTTTTTCATATCATGCAGCAAATTTATAAAAAAAAAACTCAAGAGCTATTTATTACGGCGTTTATAAGATCTAGTTATAAGAAATTTAAAAAAAATATAATTCCAATAATGCTTATAAATGCATCTTTATTTTAAATAATAATTATTTATATTTATTTTACTACTACTAAATGTAATGTGTACATGTGAATGTTACAACAATTACTAGGATAAATTAATTTTCCTAATTTCCTTTTACTAATTTAATGAACATTGACGTATTAAAAAGTTATTCTTTAATAAAGGTATACATCAGGGCCAAGACTGTAATCAAATGATTTTTTTTACTCAATTGGGACTTTATTGTATTCTGATTATAATGAGCAATGTAATCACTAATCACATTAATGATTATTAAAAGTTTTAAATATTTTTCAAAGAACAATTATTAAAATTAGATGTATCACCAATATCCGCTAAAGCAATTTATATTTTTAGGGTTTCGAGGTCATCCCAGAAACCCTTATGCTTTTGGTAGTCCATTTGATTTATTATGAAGAATGAATAAATATTCTGTTCAAAACAATTTGAAGAACGCGCGGACGGAGAGAGGTCGGGTTCGATTCCCCGCCGAGGAGACTAATAAATGGACTAATAAACTAATAAATGGAAAACACTTGGCTTAGTAATTATAATTATGAACTCGTATATAAGAAAGTTTGTCTGAGTTGTCTTGGACCGATTTTTACAGCTGCTGTATTTCTCAATAATCTGCATTTTCTTTCTCCGTTTTATACTTTCTCGAATGCTTCTCTTTTAAAAAATGTCTCCGGAACTAGAATTAACATTTTTTGGTACTTACAAAAACGAATTTATCTATCAAGGTCTTAGGTCTGACCCAGAATCCTAAGTGAAGATTTACATTTGAGCGTGACTTCTTTATCACGATAGTGTTCAGGGGTATGACAGAATGCTTTCTAGTTCTCACCCAAATGTTTTTGTTTGTGATCTTCAAACATCACGTTTTTATCGAAGGCTTTTTACTGTGGTTTTGTATTAGAAGCTTAGCATAGATCTTCTCACTTTTCATACTTATTTTTATATTCGCACTTTATAATAAAGTAGCTGTTTGAATTAAATACATTATTAAGAGAGTTTGTAATTAAATATCTTAATTTTTTTTTAAAATTCCCTTTGGCTTTTCACGTTTAAGATGCCTTATCTCAAGTGCTCGTTGAAGTGCAGTTTTCTTTTGAAATCTGGTTACAGGGAGATCAAAACGGGTGGCCAAGGGGGTGGACTCTTCGTCACTCCAACAAGTTTGTTAGCTAGAAAGTACATCGTTAATTCGTTCGAAACTTTTATGGATGTTTAGTTTTAGAAAGAAATAATTAATATGTTACGCTAAACATACAATAGTTATTTTGGAATTAGTTTGCTTAGGAGAATTGTTTGTTTTTTGTTTTTTTTTCTTTTAAACAAATTATAATCTATAGCTATTTAGAGCACGAGGTCAACATGTAGACGATATACATTTCTATTGAGCTGAAAGAAGCGAAGCTCTTATACTACACTTTGAATTTGGTTGGACACATACTCCTCTTGAACGGCTGAACCGATCCGCACAAATTTTAGCACGGTCATAGTGACCTACCAAGTCCAAATTGGTACACAGGGGTACTGGGTACAAAAGTTAAAATAGTATTTTCCCTTCATGATGCACGTCGTTAGGAGAGATCTTTAAGAGTGCAGTTTTTGTTGTTATGTTCACTTTTGTCATATTTTCATTTGAGGAGGGTAAAATAGAAAAACAGGAAGAAAAATGCTTTATTATTAAAAATTAGAAATATTACTATTTTTGATCCGATTTCAGCTGTTTATAAATAAAAACGTTTATTGTTTAAGATTAAAATGCACGCTCAGCTCAACTGCATTACATCGAAACTAATATCTAAATCTTAGGAGGGAAATTATTGCTAAATTATAAAATCACAGGGAAGTACTTAGTCCAAGTACTTTTTAGGGNCTTATTTTTATTTTTATTTTATCGATATGAAGTAGGAAATAATTAATGAAGATTTATTAAAGAGGAACATAAAAGAAACATATATTCTTAACCTATTTATTTTCTTTTCAATTCCTAGACGGTTTGTTTGTATTTTAAAGCTCACAGGGTCATTGTCTAAGGTCAGAAACCGAAAATTAATTCATCATAATATTGATTCTGCCTTTTCAATTTCTTGTTAGGATTTGCTTTTATAGTCGGTATTATTGTGTAATCTTTTCAAGGTCCAGTCTTAAATTACGTAATGAAAAGACTCCGGTTGCTCATGATATAAAAATAAAATATCAAAATTAATAATGGAAACATTTAGCCCTGTGTAAAATTATATTCGGCAAGATTGATTATACATTGTTAGTTTATATATAAATATATATATATATATATATATATATTGTGGGAAAAAGATGAAAGATTGGAGTGACAAGAAAAGAATAGATCAATTAAATGAAATCATAGAGAAAGGTGGAAGTTTAAAAAAATATTGAAAATCACAGACTATAGGGAAAGGAAAAATTATAGGAATGAAAGACAAAGAAGGAAATATTAAAAATGAGAAAAAAGAAATAGTGGATATAATATCTGAGTTTTATGAAGAACTGTATAATGATATTAGTGAAGAAAATACAATGATAGAACTAGAAACTGAAAAGGAAAAACCTGATGATAGAATAGACAAGGATGAAGAGAATGCAGGAACAATAGACGATATAGAAGAAGTACCAGAGATAACTAGGGAGGAAGTTGAAAGAGTGATCAAAAGAATGAAGAGAGGTAAAGCTGGAGGAAAGGATGGCATAACTTGTGAAGAAATAAAAGCAGGCGGAGAGACCATAGTATCAGCAGCTCACAGATTATTTAATATATGTCTTCATTACAAAAAAGTCCCCAAAGTATGGTGCGAAGCTGAACTCATCCTACTATTTAAAAAAGGTGACAAACAAAGTATAGAAAATTATCGGCCACTGAGCTTACTATCAGCAATATACAAAATGTTTATGAACATAATATCACTAAGGATAGAACGTGAACTTGATAGAGATATACAAGAAACACAAACAGGGTTTAGGAAAAACATGTCCACTCTAGATAATATATTCGTAGTCAAACAAATGATTAGACGTGCGCAC
>KZ651107.1:455673-470850 GCA_001010745.2 Gerris buenoi
GTTAAGTACAGTTTTGTCTTACTTTCATTTAGAAGGGGTATATGGATATAAAAGTCATCATAAGGGTGTACATATGTATAGTCTTTTATACAAATCTACAGTTTTAGTCCGATCTCGATGAAAATTTGCACACTTGACCTTCAAAGCAAAGGGGAGGTTACTGTTCACGAATTTTCGAACTATAAATTTTGGTTCAGAGGGGTACGGGGTACAAGTAATTAATACCCTCCATCTTCATGATGCATATCGTTGAAATGCTCTTTAAGAGTACACTAATTGTTTTTATGTACAGTTTTGTCTTATTTTCATTTAGGAGGGGGGTAAATTTAGGATATTTACAAATTAAATTATCAAAGAGGAGTGGGATATAAGTAGGAGGGATAGAATCTAGATATTCTCGCTTAGTAAAATAACTTGTATGCTTTCCTGGTAGTTTATAAACTTATCAAATATAAAAACACTCCGTAGCGAAGCACGGGTATCCAGCTAGTATTGGCATAAAATTATCAATAAAAAAATATCTTAAATATTTCACACTTTCGATGTATTACAATATGAAAGATTAATGCGATGAAACGCTATACATCTATTATAAGGTGGTAAGTTTATTTATACAACCAATGATAAGTATATATTTTGGTATGAGGGTGCGAGCTTATTCTACCGTACTCAAATATTGTCAAATCGAGCAGAAACTTAAAAGAGACGGAGCAAGAAGGAAGGTAAGGGAATTGATTTTTCCCCATACTGAGTTTTACAATAGATGTAGTGTATAACTTTTTTTTTTTTTTTTATGTGTGTTTTTTTGGTATAAATAAGGAATAACATGTAATAAGTGAAGTATATAAAAATCACTTCTACATTTGAAAATAAATATATCAAGGGCAAGATATCGAGGAAAGAGTCGAATAAGGGCGCCATGCTCAATGCTCAATCAAGTAAGATTAACAAGGTATAGGAACTTCGAAGCTTAAATGCATTCAGATAAGATAGGAATTCAAGTCGCGCGGGATCCGAGAAGACGTGAAATATAATAAAATAAATTTTACATATTCTTTGACGTTAAAGTACCGAACGAAATCATAAATAATGCAACTTATCTCATAATGCGTTGAAAAATATCTAAATTCTAAATAAAACAAACGAGTCAAATAAATAATTATTATTTATGATTTTATGATTTTTATTGTTATTATAATTTATTTATTTATTTTTTATTTTTTCAGGACAAATAATAATAATAGAAGTGAAGAAAAGCAAGCTATAAGCACACTTCTCTTTTCTGGTAAGTTTATATACAAAATTTAATGTCCAATTATTGTAATCCATCCATCATATTGTAATATTATCCTTTTTTAAAGATCTAGTTTTCAAGAAGTTTTATTAGGGTACTGTTTCTATAGCGTGTTTTCGGCGAAGTAATCATAATGCCAGGGGCCTATTTTTCGATTTTATATTAAAGCACCGTTCTAAAAGATAAATCTAAGAGATCCGTTCCGGGATATAAGAGGGAAATATCTCAACTTCGACCTTTATTGAGCTGAATGAAGGATCTTGTGCACCATCCCATTGGCTACCTATAGGTGGTCTTCTAATTATCTGTTATTTTGTATTCTTTTCTTTTTATTAATCAAGGTTAGACCAAGAGCAAGACATGTATTTAGTTATAATTGAACATTATCACAAGGGTTCTCTTTTCTTGTTTTAGTTAGGACTTTAAAACACTTAACTTATTGCAATAAATGCTCCACATTATTAATAATTAATGTCATACACGACATAAACGATAACGATTGCTTCGATTTTTCGGTTAACCAAATTAATTACTACCTCATCAAGAAATATAGAATAGAAGATGGTCCTGGTAAGAAAACTGCTACCATACATTTTAAAATCTGATATATTTTAATGTAAATTAAAGTTAATGTTAGATATAGGAGCGTCTATGGAGGTCATCTTTAAGGAATAGCATAAATAGTCTCTCCACGTAAATCAAAACTAGTTTATTGAACAAAGCAACTTTCAGCCTCCATAAGGCTATCATGAGTACCGATAGAGGAAGAAATGAGTTACATTAAAAAATAAGAAATTGATTTGTGAGAGGTGAGTCTATTTTATGTCGGAGATCGATATGAAGACAGAGTCTTATCAGTTTTGATTTACGTGGAGACTGGAGACTAATTGTGTTATTCCTTAAAGTTAATGATTTGATTTTATATTAAATTAAATATGTAAAATGATTAACTACCACATCAATAATAAGATATACAAAACACAGTCTTTTCACGGATCACTGTTATATAAATAATATGTATATATAAGAAATGACCCATTAAATTATTTTCCACGCTTAACAATTTACATCCAATGTTATACTTATAAGAGAAGGCATTTAGAACTAAATGAATAAAATTAGAAGGCACTTTGTGTTTGGATGTATAGTTATATACAGAGAAAGGATGATGTGCTCAAAGCATGCGAATTAGGAGTTGGTGGAACAGGGCACTGATACATGCTTGCATTGCCTTTCACTTAGTCTACACTCTACACGACATAAATGAATATGTAACAGGGCACCCACATCAATAAAATCATTACAAGGAATTAGACAAGCTATAAAAATAAAATCACCCTTGGTGCAAGGTTGTTTCTTATCCCGTCAGCATAAATATAAAAATGTAAAAAAAATAAGAGGATTTTAACTTGCTTTATTTATTTAGTCTAGAGATTACTACTAAAACCTTAAACATATATTAAAAAAACATTTATATACTACTCAGGAAACGTGTAAGAAGTAAATTAATTTATTTAAAAGTATGTAGTTATCATCAATTTAAATTATTATTTAAAGGTTTTTTTTTTTATACAAAGTTATTTTATAATCAGTAAATATTAGACAAGAACCCTTACAAAAAGCCGGGAGAGTCTTTTTTTTAAAAGGATTTTATAGGTGTAGAGTTTCTCACAGACACACTGTTTTGGAAGAAGCCTAGAAAAACTGCTTCGGCTTGGAAGGATATTGGACAACAGATGTCTACCAGGTCATAACTCGTTCTTAGGACAAAAAAACACCATCCTTCTTGCGGAAGGTTTCTGAGGAAGGGTTTCGATGTAGGTGGGCCCCTCAGCCACTTCGTAAACAGAGGATGTGAACTGGATAGTGAAACGTTTATGGCTATGTGACCTAAACTGACAAACTGATAGAGTTGTACAAGGTTTTAATATATAACACGATTATCTTTAAAACAACTTAAGAAAACTTTATCGTTGCTGGTGATTGGAAACAATATCCGCAGTGCTAAAATAAAGCTTTAAAACTTAAATTGAATCGTCTATAAATTGTTTAAGATGTTAGATTATAAAGTTGAGTTTTAATACTACAGTCTTTTAAACTAATAGGTAACTTTGGTAATTCGTATTTTAGATTAACTGCTATTTTAAAATCGAGTGAAAAGACTCTTTCGCAATTACTCAATAGATTAAGTATCGATCTAAGTCGAAAAGGATTTCTATGCAAGTTAATCTTAAAGTAAGATCGCATTAATTTTTAGAATTCCACATTCTAATAGTTTTGCATCCAATTATTGTTGAGTTATTCTGAAACATAAAAGATTAGGTGAAGTAATACGGTAATTGGTATTTGTCTAGGATTTTAGCAAGAGATCAGAGTGACTAGATAAAATAAAGAGGCATGAGGTAATGATAGCTTTACAAATTTGCAATAATTTAATGTAAATACTGTCTTCTTTATGCAGTCTATTCCATCCATCTGAGAACAAATCACTGTAAATTGAAGAATCGTTGGCTGAAGTTGATTTTATAGTAGGAATAGAATTGAACATTATCAGATCCTCAAGAGGGATTCAATTACTGTTATTACTTTCTTACTAATCTGGCTTAATCCATAACGGACTACAGTTTCGATTTCTCACGACAACTAGATTGATTGGCCAGAGGATATTTTCTCCAAACGACTAATATCAGTATAAGATTGCACTAATTTGCAGTTATTATACTATAGTCAATTTGAAACGTGTATGCGATGAACATTGCACGATGTATTGAAAATTGATATACGAGGAAGAATTCTCGCTGATAAAACGTGTAAACACAGCAAACACGTGTTCCGTCTTATTGTTTCACACTTGCTTGAGAGTCGGTATGTTTAAACTGGATACAGTTACTGCATACATTGCACACGACATGAATACACGATTCACACTTTTTTTTATTTTACTTCAAGTATAGGATAAAGGTGAAAAAAGGCGAAATGAAGAAATAAACCAGAATTTATTTTGAGAACAAACCCTAATAAAAATTGTTTTATAAATCCATTTTGTATGAAAGAACAAATGTGAAAAGTAAATAGACATTTGATTAAAAAGAGGCAATGAATTGCAGCTTACCATCCATGTGACAAATTGTAATATTTTAATTTAAATCAAATTATAATTTTTTTAACTAGGGGAAACATAGAGAGAGAAAAATAGACTCCAGCGCCGGGATTTAAAAAAAATATATATTTCTACTTGACCTATTAAAATTTTAATTTAATTTTAAAATACATTTGCAAGCTCAAGTGCGTAAAAATTGACTTTAGGTATATACCTGTAAAACTGGATACAAATAAATTCAACTCTCTTAGTAACAAGCGACAAATCCTTATCTCTTGAGAATAACATTTAAAATTCTAAAGGTACCCGCTTTTTTTTTAATTAGAGAGCCGTACATGATACATGTTACTAAAGCTCCTGATTGAGAGTAATTATCTCAAGGATAAGTGTGACAAGAGAGATATAATGGATTTACACTCTTTAATTGCTTCTCCAAGGGGTTCTATAAATAAAGATAATAAACAAGGATATGAAACCACAAGATAGAAACGAAGGCCGAGTTTCAATGTCTAGTGACACACTAACTTGAAGACAGGCAAGTGGCCTACTGAGACGTCGATAGGTCAAGTGGACTCAAATACCTCTTGGAAATCATTTGTCTCGTGATCTTGAAGGGTCCGTCTAATAACAGTGACACAAGTTCTTCTTACAAGGGTACCTAGGAAGGAGGAACTGTCGTGAAGTCTCGACTTCGTGCCCGGTACAGTTATACGAGCAGGACTCCAATAAGGTTTTTATGTATTTTCTATGAGCACGTGGCTCGGGGACGACACAAGCGATGACGTTATTACCTTATTACAAGTTTTTTATCTTCACAACTACGTAAGTAGAGTTAAAGGCGAGATTCTGTTATATCGCGGTCAGGAGGAGTCTGTTTCGAAACTTTCATAAGGAGAACGGGATGGGGTACAAGGTCAGAGCCTCTCGGTTCTCCGGCGAATGAAAAGGAAACACAAGCGTGTAAAAGTATAAGCATAGAGATAGATATGCATACATATATAACTGTTTTTAATATATTGTGGGGGTGTCAGGGACACAAGCGATAGAGAATTTTCAGTATCCTTCAATACAACTCTGTACCATTAAACTCAGTACTAGCTCAATCTTAGGCAAAAATTCTGACAACAATGCTTTACAATTACCACTAATAAAAAAGATGATATCAAATCTGCCCATGAACCAAAGTTCAATCAGATCAAAAGTTTCTACATTATTGTTATAAACCTACGAAGGTCGACTTATTATATGATTTTTCCTGTCCAACGTACATAACAATTCTTCAATATTACATATATTGAAACTTTAAAATGAAGAAATACATTCATAAATAGTTTAGAATTATAAATCACGCTTATAAAATACCTTGCCGAATTTTAGAGAAATATTAGAGTATTGATAGGTTATCCAAAGTGGTGAAGGTTGCTGGAATCAAATCCTGCATTTATCAGAACGATTTAAAATGAATAATAAAATAGACTTCTTCTATGAGGCCAACTTATAACTGAGGAAATAACGTTTAGCTCATTTAAAAAATAAAAGGTTCATGAACTGGCTAAAGTTCAGACACAAACCATTTTTAGTGTAATCTATCACATTAGCAATCTTACACGTCAACTGGATTAGATACATTATGTAAATGTCAAACTTAGGTTGCTCTGATTACATCAGATTAATGGAGGGTTAATGCCTATTAGTCGTTACCCTGTAAGCATGGCCTAAGGCATCTCTAATATGGCGAAACGTAAAACCATATCATTGATCAAGGATGCGAATGTAATACCCTTATCTTCTACATGAAGAAAGGAAGGGAAATCCTCGCTACAAGCATTTAAGCTATAAACGTGATTGATTAACACAGCCACAACAGTGTGAAACATTTTTTCTTTTGATGATTACTCAAGTATAGAGAGAATACAAATAATACTAACATCGATAGCTGAAATAAATTGGTATGTTACTTTGGTTTATTCCCCTTTTTCCATAATGACATCGATATCAATAGAACTTTCCTAAACACTTATATTTCTGCTTCTGCTATGCTCTTTCTTATCGAGCTGCGTATATAATACCAATCTAAAAAGTAAGAAATAAACTAAAAACAGAGATTAATAATTGCAAGATAAAAAGAACTTTTTATATACTACGTTTTTAAATTTTCTTAAACCGTGCCATCGATATATTTGAAATAATATAATCGATATATTTCCTGTTTTGCTGTCATTTAATGTTTATCTCTTATTTATAAAAATCATAAATTTGAAACCTGTCAAAATGAAGATTGTAAATATTATGGGATATGACAAAACAAATAAAANCTTTTTTCTTTTGCTCAAGCTTAACCATTAAAAAATCATAAAATATGAGTTGTGACGGTCTTGATGTAATGTCATAACAACATTAATTCAACAATAATGTCTTAAATTTAAATAAAACTTTTTTTTATTTATTATTACTAACCTCCAATAGTAAATTAAGTCAAAATATAACTTTTATCTTAACACGATTTTTCATCAAAACAGGCACAATTCAAAAAAGTTTACACACCACATAAATAAAATAATCGTCTAAACTGACACAACTCAAAATAATACACTATTTAAAAAAAAAACTGAAATCGTTCTCTTACGAAAGCTAGGGCTCAACTCATAATATGCCTCTTTAGTATTAAACATACAATATTTGTATTTTATCAACAAAACTGACACTAACGCTATCTCTTGGTTTTGTAAATAAGCTAACTTAATACGGTTTTGACTGGTTATAGAGAAAAATTTTCTGCATTTAATCCTTGTAGTAACTAAAAAACACCAAATTTTGAGTTGTGACACTATAGTACTAAGTGTGCGATATATTTTATCAAATGTTTGTTTTTGGATAAATGTGTATAATTTTTATGACACAATATAGAAACACCCTTTAGGAAGTTACAAGGACTGTCAACAAATTATGAGTGTTAAAGCTTTGAAAACTAACATAGAAGATAGAAGATAAATGCTTTGACATTTTCTTTAGCAACTGATTAAGAGAAAATCAATATGGAGAACATGAGTGTTCCCACACCTTCTTCGCCACCTTTAACAAGGGAGTAGACACAACTAAGACTTGGAGCCTTTTAGAAGTGTAAACGTCACCATGCCAAAATTAAGGGGAAATTAGTTTTCAAGAAGTTGAAGAGTCCTTCAAAATGTTGAAGTGAAGTATAATAAGCAATTAAAGCAAAACTAAATCTTTTTTGCGACCACTCATAATTTACAATAAAGAAATAAAGAGAAAGGGTTGATGAGAAAAAAAATAGAATATAACAATGAAATTCTCTCTTAAGTAAAATGTATACTTGAATTTCGGGACTGTAATTAGATATGAAATTAAAACTGAGTAGGGATGGAAGCAATCACCTCATCTATGTATATTCTATATCTTTACTATATTTTTTTTTTTTTAAAAAAAAGAAGTTAAGAAAAGAAAAGAAGTTATTTAGAATCCTTTATATAATACATACAAGCAATAAATTACTTAAAAGCAACATATCTTTTATTTAGATGTCAATGTAAAATGTTATATTATATGTATTTACACGACGCTAGTTACATGGTTATAGACGATGAATTTTTATATCCTTAAGCTTAAAAGGTTGATACCCAATAAGAAAATAAATCCTCGACTTAAGAGTCAAAAACCGGGGTGCTATGTATACATTTCTCCCTAAGTCATCATTATAAAATAGCTACAAGGCTTAACCCAAGATAAACTAAACTCTGACAATTCGTTTTCCTGATAGCTTTTTCCTTCATTTTACGCCATCTGCTTCTTACGATTTGAAAGCTACGTTAATTTAGACTTAAAAACCCTCTGATCTTGAAATCTCACCGCACTTAACACCGTAAATGGATTTTCTTCAACTTATTTTTTGTCTCCAACCATTTTTCCTAATTATACCTTTTTACATTGCAATAAAAAAAATATTAACAAATACAAAGATAATCTAGCATTCCATAGAAAAAAAATATTAGTTACAAAAATTATTTTTAAGAACTATTTATTTATGTCCACACTAAAAATCCATGCATGGAAAAACATTGTTAATTTAACTTACGAAACGAACCTATTAATAGTTTTTATTTTTATTTTAGATGCTAAACCAGATAAAATAATTATTAGGTTTACTATTTTTCCCCCCATTAACTACTACACGGTTATTTATGTGGTATAATATGAATTCTTAACGTATGACAATATAAGAAAACTCAACGGAGTGGATCGTAAATATTGCATGATTGTATAATTACCTAGGAGCAATTAGATGTTGTTGATTATATTATGAAAGTGTACACAACAGTTTGTAGAACGTAATAAGAAAACAATGTAACTTTTATTTGAAAATTCTTATAGTCATACGAACCTCTGTTTCCATACTATGCTAAGACCATAAGACAACAGTTTTTAGAACGTGGTAAGAAAACAATGTAACTTTTATTTGAAAATTCTTATAGTCATACGAACCTCTGTTTCCATTCTATGCTAAGACCATAAGACAACAGTTTGTAGAACGTGGTAAGAATAGTTATTTATGTAACTAGGCAGCAAAATGGAATTTTGCTGACAAGTTTTTAAGTTTTAGTTCCGAGCCAAAGGCGAGGATAGGCTAAACAAATTTACTGCAGAGGCGAAGCCGAGGCAGAAAATTTACTATTTTACTGACGAGGCGAAGCCGAGTCAGGAAAATTACATGTTGACTGACGAGGCGAAGCCGAGTCAGGAAAATTACATGTTGACTGACGAGGCGAAGCCGAGGCAGGCAAATGTTAATTTGACCTGCTGAGGTGTAACCAAAGCAGGTAATCTTTAAACGAGTCAGGAATTTTTCCTTTGCTGCATAGTTACATACAATATTTTATCTACTAACGGCAGAAAAATTACAATAATTATTATATTACCTTTTCAATATATAAAAGATTTAAAGAAATTAAAGTTGTAAAAAAAAACGAAAGTTTGAGTCATCAAGAAAACAAAACAAAGGCAAAACAATTCAGTTTTGCCACTTTTTTTATTAACAACTGTTTTTTATCTCATTTTTAGAGTTTTTTTTTTAAATAATCATTGTAAAATAGTAAAATATATTTGTCACTATAATTATTTAAGTTATTTTCAAATAAGATATAACTATTTAGCAGAATATTACGCTTAAATATATAAAAATAAACAATGTGAGAGTGTTTATAACCTGCGATGAAGTAACCTTTTTTTAGTAAAATTTTCTTAAAATGTGACAGCCTGTTGTTATTTTGCTGACACTTTGAACTTTTGCTGACACTTTGATATTTTGCTGACACTTTATTCAAAAGAATCAATAAAAATGACATTTTGCAGACTGAAAACAGTACAACAATGCTTAATTTTGCTGCCGTGAGTAGATAAAACAATTTATCTTTTATTAAAAAATTCTTATAGTCATACGAACCTCTATTTCCATACTATGCTAAGACTATAAATGTATATATAAGTAAAAAAAAATATGTATATATTGATCTTCTGTACAATATTAAATGTAACAAATAGTTGGAAGATCTTTCTGTCGGTACCTTTCATGCTTATATTAAATTTAATAAACGCTAACAGCATTATATGCAATGTAGTATTATCGTTCTTTTTATTAATTGTCAGGCTAAGTTATAAGGGCATCCTTTGCTAATAATTTTTCACGCTCTCACACTTCTCGCCTATAACAATGTCCGTCATAAACCATATTAAACATAATAAATACCTATATATTTATAAGTGTATTTTGATTAGACTGACAGAGTGTGACATAATTAATTCATTACCCTCATGAGATAATAGATAATATTTTATTCAGTCATATTGTGATTTTCGTGACGGTGTCGATATGTGAAGGTAATGTATAATTCGATCATATAGTTTGTTAAACTAATCCAAATCACCAGACATAGAGGTAAGTGTATTTCAATAAGAAACATATAGAAGACTAATTTTCTTCAATCTTTTTGACTTGACGTACACAAGTATAAGATACAGCTAAAAGGTACAAACGTAACCCAGATACGTGACGCAGTGGTTACCTTATTTAAAACCGATCACTTCGCATCCTTCAACAATAACTGTTAACTGACACATTCTTACACTTTAAAATAAGAAAATAGATTCCTATCATACATCCTTTTTACTTTGAGTCAATTAATTAAAAAAAAACTATACATATATAATATATATTATAATCATTTGATAAAAGGATGAAATAAAAAAAGGAACTAAGATTTTAATTCTGTCTGTTAGATCCTGTCCCTTTCAAACGGGACCTCATCTATCATAATGAGTGAAGAGGCAAGAAAGACGTTTTTCTTCAGACTTTAGTAGATTCAAGTGATTAAATGAGCTTGTCAAGTGTAATCCACCGCTGACTTGTTGATGAATGGGTCCCACTTAATCAAACCTATCGAAATTCAATGGCTTTCCGTTAGACAATGCATCTATCTAATTGAAATGTTTTTTTATTGGAACCACAAGCCCCACAGACTTTTTACTGAATTTGTTCAGATGAGTTTTGGTTTAGATAGATAAAAAAATGTATACACTTCCTATTTATAATATTAAATAATTTTTTAAGATAAAAATAACTTTTTATATACTACGTTTTTAAATTTTCCGTTTAATCATATGTAATGTTGATAATATAATTGTTATTGTTATATAATGTATAATGTTGGTGAAAAAAAAAAAAAAAAAAAGAGTTCCAAATTTATTTATCACATAAATGACAACCATCTAGAGAGCTGATCTTAAACCTATAAAAGGACAAATACAACGGATCTCCCTAAACACCAAATCTAAACCGCCATAGATATATTTGAAATAATATAAATAATATAATGGATGAATAATATAATCGATATATTTCCTGTTTTGCTGTCATTCAATGTTCTCTTTATTTATAAAAATCACAAACTTGAAACCCGTCAAAATGAAGATTGTAAATATGGGACATGGCAAAACAAATAAAATAACTTGCGGATTTTTTCCAAACTAACTTTCCATACAGCAAAATTTGCTGAAAAACATTTAAATTCTGCTGAAAGATCGATAAAAGTATTAAAATAATGCATTGTCATCGTGTTCTGAGCTATGCTAAAAGTTTCACATGTCTAGCTATTCGAGAAGTTAGTTAGAAATCGATAGCCAGATTTGTAACGGACAAACAAACAAGACAGCAAGCTAATAAAAACGTAGTAAGAAAATGAAATGGCCTTTCAACGAATAAAAAAAAATTATTTTGTTTTGTTTAGAGTAGGTTTTTTAGCTAAACTTTTTTATTTTTTACAAAAAAATAAGTATTATCATTACATTTAGCAAAAATTGAGTAAAATGTTTTCTACAACAAATAACAATCTAACATACTGTAAAGACCCTTGTTATGAATACACATCTAAAGTTTGTATACGGAAATTTGAGTAAGAAAGTTTAATAAATCAGAGATATTTCAGGTAATAATACTCGTATTCAAATCTATGCACATATACTGTGTGTATGTGGATGATCGAGTTATGTTAAAAAAAAACACTGAATGTACATTAATAGAAAGAAACGATTAAGAGATAGAAAAAACAATTAAATTAAAAAAAGTTGAAGTCAGCGGTCCCTCAGTAATAGCAATAGAAACCAAAATAAAGCACCCTGTCGTAAAGTACACAAACCATTCGGCTATTCCCCTAAATCATATCCAGAATATTTTTCATTTTTACTACCCTTAACTTTAATGCGGTCCTTTTATTTCTCGCATACTCCAAAAAAAGATATTGCTATAAAAATGAATTTATAAACCCAACAATTTTATAAGTTGCGACAATGGTAGAAATAAATAATAACTTAAACAATTAATAAAAATAATGAATGTTACAGAAAAAAGTAATAACGATGTTAAACACTTTATAAATTTTTTTTAAAAGTAAGATTAAATCAGCGAGAAATATTTCTTAACTCATAAAAGTGTGGGTTAAAGAGCTGACATTCAACCAAAAAATCATTTGGTCATTTTTGGTTTACATTTGGCTTTGTAAATCCACTATGGTTTAGAAAATCATTTTTATTTCATAGCCATGTCAAATATAAATCCTTGTCCCACTCGAGCTCTAAATAAGGAGTTTACATTAAAACTAAACAAAAATATGTAAGCTATAGAATTAAATTTCGCGTTTAACGGATGATCCCGTAAATGTTAAAATACTTTCATTTGAAAGATTTGGTTTCACTTCCATTAGTAAAAATATAATGGTGAGTTTTATTTGTTTAGTATATCATGTAAAAAGTAAATAACCAAAATATAGTTCTACCGCTTTTTTTTTTAATTTAACTTAAGTACAAAATTAATCAAAAAAAGTATTGGTAAAAAATAAAATTATTACTGAACAATATTTTATTGCAATAGTTAATTATAATAAGGCAGGTCACTTTTGTTGATGGTCATCAATTTATACATTATTAATANAATTTATTAAAAAAAAAACTACATAAAGAGTGTACTACAGGTGGTTGTTAATACTTCGTTTATGATTTTAAGCTGTATCAGATTTATTTTTAATTAATATCTAGGAATCAAATCATTATTGGAAGAAAGTTTTTTTTCGAGAAATAACTTAAATCGTTTTGTATATACATGTTGAGATATATTCTTTATGTGGATATGAATAAAAATCGCTATTAATGCAATATCCTGAATCCTACAAAATGTGTTTTTATCCATATTTATAATTTCTATTAGTGTGAATATATTATGGCATAACGTGTTTGTTCATTCATTGTCTGTGTTACAATATACTGTGTAATATATATAATTTAAAAATACATACTTTTGAACAAATAAACCAATACTGATAAATTACTCTAAATCAAATAATATTATGCGATAACAATATTGGGCATTATAAAACAACAATACAAATAAATAGTGGTATAGGGTAACAAGTTCTTGTTATTATTATTATTTGATTAAATTAAATAATTAAAATGCAATTTTTCAAGTGTGTTTCATAACTGAATAATAATATAAAAAATGTAACCTTATATTTCATCTTGGCGGGAAGCAGGGCGGATATTTTGACTACCAAGGCTGTATCCACGCTGAAATAAGCTCCGCGAGCTACTTCACGGTACGCAAAAGTCTTTGTTAGGTTGATAACAGAGATACATTATCATTTAATAATTGGAAGATTTTAGTTTGATTTTGTTTTCTCCACGGGACTGATCAGATACACTCTTCCTTTTTGTGATCGAATGATTGAAGCTATAAGAATTCACATCAATTCTAATTATAGACTGAGATTCTTAGATATCTAAGAAGAGTTTTAGATTAGCTTTGTACTGAAGTTTAAAAAAACTTATTGCATGTATTCTTTTGACGCAAAGCAAATACTAAACAAATGATTTCATAATATTTAACTTTTTTAACTTAGTTTTTTATTTAATAAATTTTATTATTAATTTATATTAATTAAAGATCAAAAAATAATTTTAATGCATATATTTCAGTCTTTATTTACATTAACTTTAGGAAGTTAACAGTATGGCTGTTTCTGAGCTTTAATGTTAGGTTTTTGGACGAACAATTAGATTAATATTTAGAATAGAAAAAAAATATGATAGATTTATAAAATTAATGGATAAAATTAAATTAATGTATTATCGATTATTTAATTGCATGTTTTTTTTTTTAATGATTGAATGATATAACGTATGGGAAGAGTGTGTCGTTAATAGGGAATATTGTCTATTGTTATTGACACCGTATAACATAAATAAGAACTGCCTTCGACACTGAAATCACTAAGAATAACAATAAAAATTCTTGAGTTATCTGTAAAGGGTTAAGGATTAAGAAGTAGTTGATGCAGCAACCGTATACAGATATGAAGAAGCTCACAAAGTCTCGTGGTTAAAGATTGGAGGGAGGAACTTAGCACGCAAGTACGAAGGGAGGGCAGACTCGCGTGTTGCCCCCGTAACGACCCAACACGAGGGAGAATAACCCCCCTCTTTATTATTAGAATATAAACAATTCCATTTACTTAACCCGACCAGTTCCCCTTATCCGTATGTAACTTTGTACAATTATTATTTGACATTAAAATACTTCAAGACATCTCCCCCTCGGATTCGAAGCCCCGCCCACCTCCGTGGGACCCGAGCCAGGTGACACGGACAGTCTCCGCATCGGGTAATAAGTCGACAAAGTGGATTTAGGTTAGAAGATAAGGACAGAGGGGGAGTTGGTATAATAAAACAAATATATAAATAGAAAACGAGGCATGTCAGAACGTAATTTTTTACTGGGAGGATTTTTAATGAGGAGATATGACTGCCTACTTTTATTAAATTGAGATTAATAATTCACGAAAATAGAAGCCTAGAAAATATGGCCTCGATTATTGTACTTTTATGTACAAAGACCATTTTAAAAGATAAAAGAACCCGTTATAATGCTTAATATCAGGTAAATATGCATTACCTTCAAACCAGACCAAAGGAATTTTGCTTCACATTAATTGTTCTTTCACTCGGCATTTCATACCACCAATCCCTTTTTTTCTTAACCTAATTTGGCATATCGAGGACATTAAAAATGGTTTATAAACCTCAATAAATAATTGTCATTTACTGCTTTATTAGCTTTCTCTAAATATATATATGGATATATGATATCAAAATAATTCAAATCTTTTAAAAATAATAAACTTTAATATATTATTAGAGTGGATTAACAAGTTTTTATGGTCTG
>KZ651107.1:471299-488866 GCA_001010745.2 Gerris buenoi
ACACAGGGGTAAAAAATAAATAAATAAAAATATAGTAGCTCTTATATTATCTTACAGTTAAATTTTGGTAAGAGAAAATGCTACAAAATCTTAGCCGATAAAACCAATCAAGCATAAAAGATAACAGATTCACGGTTATGAATTCATACTCTCTAATTTATATTACCTATGGGAGGAGTCTGTTACGAGGGAAACAAGATCTATCTTGGACTCTAGGTCTGACCGTGAACCAGATTCCAAATTTATTTTTAATTTCCTGACGATATCTTAAGATAATAAAACAAATCGGTCCGACAAATTCGAACATAACTTTCTCACAAAGGAAATTATGTCGGATTGAATTTAAATTCCATATAATCTAATTAAGTTAATTTATTAAAAAAAAAACTACATAAAGAGTGTACTACAGGTGGTTGTTAATACTTCGTTTATGATTTTAAGCTGTATCAGATTTATTTTTAATTAATATCTAGGAATCAAATCATTATTGGAAGAAAGTTTTTTTTCGAGAAATAACTTAAATCGTTTTGTATATACATTTTATAATATTGTTAAAATCAAAATCGTTCGAACGTTTATAAAAAATAATTCATCTTAAATGTTTTTTAGGGCTTTTAGAAGACCCTATATTTGTTAATTTCGTTAGAGGGTATGATTTTTCTAAACATTTAAGCGAAAGTTCATTGATAGCGTCCTAATAGTTTAGCCTCTTATCTTGGACTCTAGGTCTGACCGTGAACCAGATTCCAAATTTATTTTTAATTTCCTGACGATATCTTAAATTAATTAAAGATCAAAAAATAATTTTAATGCATATATTTCAGTCTTTATTTACATTAACTTTAGGAAGTTAACAGTATGGCTGTTTCTGAGCTTTAATGTTAGGTTTTTGGACGAACAATTAGATTAATATTTAGAATAGAAAAAAAATATGATAGATTTATAAAATTAATGGATAAAATTAAATTAATGTATTATCGATTATTTAATTGCATGTTTTTTTTTTTAATGATTGAATGATATAACGTATGGGAAGAGTGTGTCGTTAATAGGGAATATTGTCTATTGTTATTGACACCGTATAACATAAATAAGAACTGCCTTCGACACTGAAATCACTAAGAATAACAATAAAAATTCTTGAGTTATCTGTAAAGGGTTAAGGATTAAGAAGTAGTTGATGCAGCAACCGTATACAGATATGAAGAAGCTCACAAAGTCTCGTGGTTAAAGATTGGAGGGAGGAACTTAGCACGCAAGTACGAAGGGAGGGCAGACTCGCGTGTTGCCCCCGTAACGACCCAACACGAGGGAGAATAACCCCCCTCTTTATTATTAGAATATAAACAATTCCATTTACTTAACCCGACCAGTTCCCCTTATCCGTATGTAACTTTGTACAATTATTATTTGACATTAAAATACTTCAAGACATCTCCCCCTCGGATTCGAAGCCCCGCCCACCTCCGTGGGACCCGAGCCAGGTGACACGGACAGTCTCCGCATCGGGTAATAAGTCGACAAAGTGGATTTAGGTTAGAAGATAAGGACAGAGGGGGAGTTGGTANCACTTTTCCTTCAAAATAAGGTGAAGGTCACTGCCTACATGAGATTACGAAATTAAAATTTTGGTAGACAGGGGTACGGGGTTAAGTAATGAATACCCTTCATCTTCATGATGCATATCGTTGAAATGCTCTTTAAGAATACAGTAATTGTTGTTATGTAGCTACAGTTTCGTCATATTTTCATTTACGAGGGGGATAAATTTAGGATATTTGCAAATTAAATTATCAAAGAGGTGGGGGGTATAAGTAGGAGGGATAGAATCTAAATATTCTCGAATAGTAAAATAATTTGTATATTTTCCTGGTAGTTTATAAACTTATCAAATATAAAAACACTCCGTAGCGAAGCACGGGTATCCAGCTAGTATACAATACAATACACTGACTACGAAGATAGAGACTAGACATTTTTTAAGAAACTCTTTACCGTAAAACAAGTAAAAATTTATTGAAACCTCAAAATCAATGCTACATACCTTTCTATATACATATATGTATTAGAAAGTAAAAATACTTCGGTAAATTTAAATGGATTATTTTAAGTTAAGAATTAGTTATCTTTTTTATTTTAGAGTTTTCCTTTAAAACCATTCATAAATAATAGTGCATAAATAATTTTATAACAAAGCCGCATATTGTCTTTGACTATAGTTTGGTAGTTATTTTGATTTTTATTATTCGATACAAGAACTAATTTTACTATCAGAAAAAAATAATGACAATAATCTATTTGTGGCTTTCACACTCTTCCAGAAAAGAAGGCTAAATTGAAAAGCGAGCGTAAAGAGTAAATGTTAGAGTTCGATTTCCTATTAAATAAAAATTGGGTTCTATTTGCCTTAATAAGAAAATTGGTCCCAAGAGCTATGTTTGATTACGTTTCTTTTGAACTATTCTCCTTCTGCTCTCTCTTTCTCCTCTCATCCAACGATCTTCACTATTGATTGGATGTTTTAAAAAAAGATTGGTCAATAATTTCTCATCAAGAAGAGAAATAATACAAGAGAAAAGAAACGTTCTATGATTTCTATTGGAAGAAATAGATCATAGAGTGACTGCCACGGGTAAATAATAACTACTAAAATTATATAAATAATCCCGTCAAGTTCTTTCTAGCAAGCTATTAAAAGGGGTTCTTTGGTTATAAAAATTAATACTTCCTACATTGTTTTCCTAACTAAAAAATGTATAAAAAGTTATACTGTGGATGAGCAAGGTGTGCATGTCATCCTTCAGAATTTTAGGTAGGCATTTATGTGGTTCTTTTGGGGGGTAAAATGGCTGCTATTTTGGAAACGAGATATATATTTGGGGTCTACTCTTCAATACCTTCAAAATGATACCCCATACTCAAAAATTACAAAAAATCAGGTCGCCATTGCTCGCTGGTCGCAAAATTTTAAGTTATGAAATTAGAAAAGTTTTTTTTTTGTTTTTGGGCAAAAAGTTTTACTTGTACCTATACCAAATTTCAAATCTCTCGATACAAGAGGTCGGGAGACACCGAAAGCATAAGGATGACTAGGATGACCTCAAAGCTCTAATAGATAAGTTTACGTAGAATCCAGATCAATGGTAATTCGAGTGAAATAATTAGCAAACTTTTATTAAGTAGGACCAGGGGAAAGTTCTCTGTCGTAATTGCCTATCGTTATTGATAAATAAAAGAAAAGAAAAGGATGATAAGAGTCAGTTTTTGTTGTGGAAAAGTTTCCGTGTCTTGAGGGCATGATAATTAAATTCTTGATTCGAGATGGAATCCTCTGGTTCATTAGCTTGGACAAAAACTTCACGAAAACTTCTACTAATAAAAACATTTCAATTGTAAAAGCACAATACAACAATCTTCTTTGACTATTTGAAGGGCTTAAAGTGTTCATTAAAATAGGTATACTGATATTAATTTTTTAATGTTTTCATTATCTTAATGGAAAAATATTGTTTTCACCCAAAAGATCCGAATTCGAGATTTCTGTAGAATTATCGGTTTTGCGTGTTTTTTTTTTTTAGACGATTTGAGTTTAGACGTGTATCCGTCTGTTTGAGTCTGTACACATAACTCCTACAGTTTTAAATATTGAGAGTGGATACTTGGTACAAATATCAGTCCTTATAATATATAGTTGTGAGGTAATTAACCCTTCTTGCTGAGTCAGCAACAATTTTCAGAAAAGCGTAACTTCTTTAATTATGCACCACTAAACTAGGTAGGAGGTATCAAAATATTATATTTTACAAATGTGCCAGATTCATTAAAATTTACTGGTCTCAAAAGCACTGGTAGGGATATAACTATGGCCTTTATTAAAAGTTTTTGTTTTACTATTCTTACTGTAAGTTATCTACGTGAGACTTAAGAATGTTAACCTTTAATTACCGAATGACTGCCTAAATAAATGAGCGGCAATCATAAAGAAAAAAAGAAATACAATACATACTCGCACTCATCACGAGGAGAGCTTTAGAATGTTTAGATCTGTGGGAGAAAAATAACCATACAAAAAAACGTACCCATTGAAAAGAAAAGAAAGATTCTCAGGCTTTTAAAAATAGTGATGTATTTTAAGCTCTTTTTTGTCATTTCCTTATTCAGGTTTTTCTTAAGAATAGTAACTATGAAAACCACTGGAATGTGTAGTTACATTCAAAGTTTGAGGGGGAAACACTATTATAATGAGGTATCCATGAGATTTTGTTAAATAATCGTTATATGTATTAACTAAAATTTAAATACTTTTTGGTAAATAGTTTGCTTTAAATTATTACAACAAAATTATTTATTTAGAATAAATAAAAAATTTGTCCAAGACAACACAGACAATTTTCTCATATCTCCTGTTATAAGCGCCCTCAAATGTGTAGCTAAAATTAATTTTTTGATTTTGCCTCGGGGTATGATTTTTTTCCTGAACATGTTTGCCAAATTTCGTTTAAACAATTATTTATCTTCTGCACAGACATTTTTATAAAACCACTTTTTTAGACTCAGGCGACTTTAAGACGGGTAAATCAGTCCAAATCTCGAATTTTCTAGAAATATATTACGGATTAGTATGATTTTTTATGCAATTAATGGTAATAATGGCGTTTAATAGCTCCTGTATACTAAATCAGCATAGCGTCAAAATATTACAAATTATATAAATTTAAAATGCAAGTAATTAATAATTCCGACACAGAAACTGAAATTAATTCAAAAGTACTATTTTTAATAAATTCAACTGTGAACTATTAATTAAAACAAAAAATATATAATTAACAAGCTGCAATCAGGAGCGTAAAATGATGACCTTGAAACACCTCCTTCTAGTATATAGATATTGCATTCGTATATCCTAGTATTTTATAGGAATAATACATTGTGAAATGAAAGAAAATGTAAGAATAGAATAGTTTCAGAGGAAATTTTTTAAAAGGCATTATTTAAAAAAAGACTAATAATTTATAATGCCTTTTGACTACCTCAAGAATAAATTAAATAGATAAATAATAATAAAAAATAAATTTATAAGACAATTTATTAAATACCTTCTTCCTTCTTACATAATTAAAATCCATCATCCAATTTTGAGACTATATTTAATTTAGTTAAAAAATTCAGTATTATGAATTTAACAAACATATAATCCAATTTAGTACTTAGAAGAGAGAGAATAAAATAAAATAATACATAAACCTTAAATATTTACCCAAATTAAATTTAATAAAGTTAATTATTTTTCAATAAAGCTTAAATTTGTTTCTTATAAAAATGGTTTTGATGCTAATTGATCAAAAGCAAATTTCCTCTTTATAATTAAATTAGATTTTTTTTTTTTTTTTTTTTTTTTTTTTTTTTTTTTTTTTTTTTTTTTTTTTTTTAAATATATTTACGCTTTTTATAATTGCTGTAGAAGAAGAAGAGAGTATAATTTTTAATTTAACCTCTAAAATTATCGTAAGCTCTTTTTCTTAATAATTAAAAAGTACAGCTCTGCAATAGTTAAATCTAATATCTTCCTTTTTTTAATGGGATTTATTTTATTTTTAATGTTTAAAGAATTTTCATAGTATAGCATAAACGCAGATTATTTTAATTATTTTTTTTTGTATAAAATATAAAGCCTATAAATGATATATATTTGCAGTTAGTAGTTGATAATAGGTTTATTAATTTACTTGTCAACTCTAAATTTCATTTTTTATCCTGAATTATAATTCATTTCTATAAAGGCGATTGCTCCAATGGTCAACCCTACTATCATTTAAATAATCAAGAAGTGTCGACAGCGATGACTCACCTCAAAATGATTTGTTATTGCTAAGACAACCACATTTATTCCTATAACAATAAAAATATTTGTTTTAATTTGTCGGTCTTCAAATAGATACATAATGGCTTATTTAAATAGATATCTAAATTAATTTACTTAATTTTTCTTATTTTCCTAGATATAGTACAAAACTAGATATACCTCTAGTATTGTGAATATAGTCTGTTTAGGAACATTGTAATAAAAAGGATAATAATAATCAGCGATACGACATAAATGTGTTATTATTAAGAATGTGTCTATATAATAGATGATATCATTAAAAATGTCGGTCCAACAGCTTACTCAGTTGAGTATAGAAACCATTAAATCCTTATTGTTAGTAACATGCTTATTTACCAGTAAATCGACTTAAGATATTATACAATTTGTTGTAAATGTTTAAATGGTTTTAATTCAGTTTTTTGATCTACTAAAGATATAGATGCTGCTCATGGATAGAATTATTATTTGAATCTTTTGACTATCAGCTTTAATACCTTTAGATTATATAAATGGGGGGGGGGGGTTGGCTTATTTTCTTTACCTAATCGAAGAAAATAGTGAGTAAACCACTTACTAATATTATATATATATACATTTTTTTAATAATCTAAGATTTTTTAATGATAAAAGAAAAATAACAATAACTTTCATGAGAACGTTCAGCGTTTAAAGACAAGTCGTTAGCTATGTTTGAAGTGGTCGGAGGAGGCTCGCTTCTCTAATAGTAGATATTCTAGATACATCCTGCATACTAATTTCACACTAACCGGATATACCTGACTCATATCCTAAAGGACGCTACGTTACGACATTATCAATGAATTAAACTTATGTTACATGGGGCCAAACCATCTAGGGAGTAACTATTTCATAACTATTCTTTCGTTTCACTAGATGAGTATGGCATTAGGTTGAGGACAACTCACTATTTGATTAAAGAAAGAGATTGGTTAACTGCATAAACTGATCTTTTATAATCCAGCGTTAGAATAACTGTAATATGAGTAGTTTGAATTAATATAACCTTATTAGGTCTTATTTTATTTCTTATCGACAAGATCTTTTAAATTTAAGACTCTGACTTTGGTTGATACAACAAATGAAAACTATTAAAGTAAACTTAAAAGGACGTATGAAGTTTCTACGTATTTTAATTAAGGTTTACGGTAAATTACCTACAAGTAAAGGAACGAGTTTATAAGTATGCATTTCAGATTCTAATAGTGTTGTTACTTTTTAAACAAAAATAGAAAACAATTGCATGACTAACCAATACCACTAGGTAATAATTACTACGTTTCCATGATGTTTAAATACGGATTGAATTCGGGTTGAATACATTTTTGGATCCAAAGTGTTCATGGAAACCTAGATTCAATACGGATTAAATACGATACCGATCCCATATACACAAAATTCTGGGATAGTATCTGGATCGAGTTGCATGGACGCACCTTAACTCGATCCTGACATGCGCATGAGCGTGGGTATGAGCGCACCTAGCGTATTTCTGTAGAAATTGTAGTCAAATCTGTCAAAATATCGTATTAATGGTTATAAAAGATGAAGGTTTCAGAATTATTTATAATCTTTATCTAAAGTAATCAAGAAAGTTTTTTTTTTTTTTCGTATTGAACACGGATTCAATACCACTAATAGAAACACCTAACTTGTTAAATCCCAAATCAGGACCCAATCCGTATTTTTAAACACATGGGAACGTAATAAATAAACGGTACTACAGTTAACGCTGTTTTTATTAAGGGTTTAGAGTCAAAATGTGCAAAGTTTTCCGCATACTATTACCCTAAAACTAAAAGAAAGTATAATCATAATCAACCAAAATACATCGTAAAAGGTTTAAGGTTTAAGGTTAAAGTTTAAGGCAAACATATTATAGATCCTACATTAACTATATTAGCTATATTAAGATCCTATATTAACCTACATTATAGATCCTATATTTAATTATCCTATAACAATCCATATTATAGATCTTAAGTGTTTATGACGCATGATTTGAACACAGTGAGGAAAATTGTAATAAATATTCCATAAGACTTAATAAAACTCAGGTAAAATTGTATGATGGTAGTGTAATGTTTCTACCTTAAAACATCAATAAAATTATGGTTTGACCAATAATACCAGTCATAGTCAGGAAATTTCGATCAGGTCAGTAACGACAAAATTATGATTTAAGTTAAGTATTATTAAATTAAATATAATAAAAAATCTGAAAATAGAAGAAACATGCTTAGCTTTACCAAATAAATAAATAAATAAAACATAATTAATTTCCAAAAAACAAAAAAAATACCAGCTAATAGTTATGAAGTAAATTACTGGTTTTTGCTTGCATTACTGTTTAAAATACAGTTGTATAATGGTTTTAAAGTAGAAACATTACTATAGCATCAAACTATTCTTACCTGAGTTTTATTAAATTTATATTTTCTTCAATTTTTTGAGGTCTTTAGGGATCTTGAATTAAAAAATAACTATTTTTTAACTATGGTATTTTTTAAAAAAAAAGCTATATACGCCCTATATTGGGCATCTTCAGGCCTTATCTGAATACTACAAATTATACTGTGGCATTGATGAATGAAAGGAGAGTTTTTTAAAACACCTTGAGTAACTTACTTACACATCCATAGTTGAATAGTTACTCTAATTTATAGGATATTTATAACAATTTTCCTCCAATTTATTATCTATCAAACATTATTATATCAATTATAATTTCATACTATGAAAATTGTTTAAAATTACATACTGAGTAGAGATCCTCAAAACTACTTTACACTATAGTCTCTGGACAAAATATTTATTTGCATTCTTTAACTCACCTGAAACATATAAAGAATAAATATATAAGTAAATTTAAAGGATACATTTATTAAATTTATTTTTTAAACATATGTACATTTAAAATATATTTTTTTTTTTACAATAATAATGTAATTTGTAGATTATAATGTAGTTAATTAATAATAATATTATTATATTACTAAAAATTTTATAAATCAAGAAGGCTCATCTGATTAATTCATTTATAAGATTAATTTAAAAAAAAAACATTTATCATAAAAAATGAATATTTCACAGCGTTACATAATTCAGTTAATTACTTGCGTAGGGACAAAGCTAATGATTGGAAACACGCGGCAGAGATTAAGACAATAAATTAAATCCTTATATACACTCACTTTTCTTTTTAACATCATTAATTATAAAGAAAGACAATTAAATAATTCAGCTCATTAAGAAAAAGGACGTAACTCTCATAAAAAACTGAATTTAATACTTTTTACTTGTTAAATGACAACTGATAAGAAAAATGTTACATCATTTCTTTAACTATGATTCTGTGTATAGAGAAAGGGAAATCTTCCTTATTGAAGCAAATGGTAAAACAGTAAACAGTAAGCCTCCTCTAACCCATCACGGTTGGGCAATATTTCACCACGACAATTTCAATAAAATCTAGGTTAGTCCTACCATGTAGCAGAGTTTGATTTAACAAAATTTTACCAGATACTGTCTGTTTCAATGAGAATATAAAGATTATTTTATCAGTAAAATCTCAAACTTAAAAACGTATTTTCGAGTGAAATATTGGAATTGGGAGATTAAATGTGTTTGGTAGTGTACCAATTAAAATGGAAAAAACAAATTTGCATTACATAAACTTTTACACGGCGATTTGAAAGCAATTTAGTCCTTTATATTTCTCGAGGTTTAATCTTCATAAAGTATAGCCCTTCCTTATGTACAAAATTATAATAATGAAGTGGTAATTAGGAAAAGAATAAATAATTTTAAATATATANCAGTTTTCTTGTCTTATTCTTTTCGAATTTATTAATACTTTTTTCTCCAATAATACTTTTCCAGTTATTATTGATTTTTATACAACACTTTACACTTTACGATTATATATAAATTTAAGACTATATATATATATATATATATATATAGTCTTAAATTTATATATAATCGTAAAGTGTAAAGTGTTGTATAAAAATCAATAATAACTGGAAAAGTATTATTGGAGAAAAAAGTATTAATAAATTCGAAAAGAATAAGACAAGAAAACTGATAAAATGTATGCAGATAGAGTGGGCTCCAAAACTAACTAAATACATGTAGGTGTTTAGACCCTACCTTCATTCTTTAAATGGATATAGAAAATGAATGATGGAATTGAATGATGAGTAAAAGAAACACATTTGCAAACTACATAAATGGAAGTAATTCCACTTTATGCTTCAATATCTCGGTTCTTTTTAATAGAACCAATGCATTTCTACACAAACCTTTAACAAATCGATTATTTGGTTTTGTAAAAATGGATTTTATATTTAAGTAGAAACAAACCGAGGTTTGTAGTATTTAATTTTAAAGGAACAAAAAATCTGATGTTGAAACTTTTAAACAATAAGAATTTAATTTATTTATAAATCTATTAACGTTTAAGCTTTTTTTTTATTTAAATTTGGAGAAATAAGAATTATTTTTAAATAAAACGCAATTATCATAAAAGCTATTTTATATCCATAATTGTAATAATTCATAAGTGTAATAGATACGCCACATACATTAAGTAAAAAGTAAGTGAACAACAGCCATACCCAATAGATACTTCGTAGTGCGCAGGCGAAAACAAATCTTACTTTCCTTTTGTAAACAATAATGAGGGATTGGTTAATTTTAACTTTTTCATATAGAGAAAGTATTGTGATTATGTGAAAATTCGAATTTGATGGATTTACACGTTTATAAGTCCACTAAGTACAAAAAAGTGGTTTATAAAAAATGTCTGACTGTCATCTGTCTGTGCAGACGCCTGGAGCCTAAACTACTGACCCGATTATGACGAAACTTGGCATACATCTTCAGAAATATCTAAATATCATACCCCGAGGCGAAATCGAGAAATGAATTTTAGCTCAAAATTTGGGGGAGCTATCCCCAAAAACTCTAAAAAAAAAAGGTGAAAAAATAAGTATCTAACGATATAAGTCGTTTTCCCGGGAAAAATCTAGTTCTTGAGAATATAGCTTTAAACTCGGACAGAGTGAGGCCGGATTCGATCCCCTGCCGAGGAGAGAGATTTTTATGAACTCGTATATGAGAGAACGTTATTCATTCTCGGAGTAGTGTGTTTTTTTTTATAATCATCCATATGGTCTTCAATTTTATCATTAATTATTTATTAATCATTACTAATTAAACATTGTACCATTATTTTTATTATTACATGCATTGTTAATCGGTTAATTTACATTTTAATTATCTAGTGCAAATTATGATTATTTAATATTAACAAAAATGAATAAATACAATACACGTATGTGTGATATACACGCGATGAATGTACTGTTTTATTGTGATATAAAACCATTTAAAACAATATAAGCAAATGTTACTTAAGTTAGCTGACACGGAAATAAATGCCTATAACAAGAAATATTACTGCCTCATTAAATAGGAATCATTAAATTTGTTCTCCGTTCAAGCGAATAAAGCTTAACGAGAAAATAATTTTCTTTCATCGGTTAATTAATGTGGACTTCATTACTATAAGCATCTGGTTTTAGTCAAAAGAAGAATCTCAACACAATAAAATATTTCGAAACGCTTCGGGCTAGAAAATAGTTTAGAAGTATTTATATAACATATACATCAAAAAGTTTAACGTTTAATTAAACTTTAAAAGACAAGAATGTGGAAATAGCTTCACACTTAAGACCTTGAGCAGATTAGCGGTTAAGGGCTACGGCGTATGTAGAATCTAATTAGTGTTTAAAAGTTCAAAGACTTACTCGTCAAATATAATCTAATGTCATTAACCATTGTAATTATTCGTCATCAAAGCTTCCTTAATTTAAAAGATTAATTAATTTAAACCATGAGGCATTTATATAAAGTTTAACTCAAGTAGGATAATAATCATTTAAATAATCTTTTAGGCTCATAAGTTTTTTAAGCTACTTTATGATTTCATATAATTTTAGTTAATGTTTTCAGTTTATTCGACGAGTGCATTAGTAGTGAATTTACATTAGCTTATGTTATCGATGGTTGCATTGACTACGCCCAAATACTTTTTGGCTTTTTAAGTTTTTCGTATCAAATTGTAATATGTTTTAAGAGAAGGATCGTATGCTAGAAACGTTTTAAAGTACATATTTTAATACATAGTTCCGTATAGCAGGATGTGGGGTGAATGCAAAGTGAAGGTTGGGTAAAAAAAACTTAATGGTCATCCATTTTCTTCCCTTTGTTGAAGAAGTACCTTGAGTCTAGAGGTAGATCACATCCCTTTCAACCTGGGCCAAAGGTTAGGGTGAACTATACACTAACAAGGGTGAGAAATAGGTGGGGAAAATACATTCATAGTCCTAAATACACCTAAAAATGTATAACATGGTACAGCATATAAGGGTTTATCTCTATTTTATATTACTAGTTAAAACTTAAAAAAATTCAGTATTTAGAAGGAAGAAAGAAAACTTCTATATGTTAAAATGTGTTTATAGAGTGCGTTAGGTTTCATCTGAGATTATGTAGACTTTTTCCTTAACTGTGTCATAATGAAATCTTGTTTTTAGTTTAAAAAAATGTTTAATATTTCTGTATGTACAGTCGCATGGAATTACCTTAAGAGAAGGATTTCATATTTGTGTTTAGAGATATATAATTGTATATATTTGGCTAAATCGTTCTATCAAAATATTCATAGCGTATGAAAGATAAGGCAAAATGTAGAAATAGGGTTCTTAGCCTTGGGTTTATGCTTTTCCATCAAACTTTGCATAAGGGAGAACTCATTACGCTCAGCAATTTTCTTTGTAATGTTATCTCTGGTTTTAATGACTTCACACTGGAGGGCAAAGCACGGCTCCCTTGAAGCACCATATAACGGGAGAACTCTTCAGGTTTAAATGCGGCTTTAAATTTAATACTCGAAGGGGTTTTGAAAGTAAAGGAGTAAGTTGTTAAAACGGCTGTATGCAGCGGGTCGGTGTTAGCCGAGTTTAGCGCCCAAGCTAAACCATTAACCTTTAAACTCGGTCGGGTTAAAGAAAGCCTCGACGTACTGAGTGAGTCAAGGCGACGTATGGAGCTGGTGCAACGAGTACAGTGTGGGCGCACTCTGCGGCAGAATCCCACTCACCCTAATCCTGGCGCAATACCTGAAGTCTGCGCAACGACAGGGCTTAGAGGCTGGAGAGATCCAGAACTCGGTTGCGCAAGGATGACGAGTCACGAGCGTGACTTCACGACCCTACCTCAAAGCAGACACGAAGTCACCAAACCTCCTAGTAAATTGATACATCAGGGTCACACTGCTGGTGACGATACGAAAATAAATAATATACTCGTAGATCAAAAGATACCGGGGAATACAGGGGAAAATTAATTTTCAGAAAGATTAAGTAAAAATATTCATTAGGAAAACAATAATGCGATACTCCGGAAAGACATACTTAGATCGTTATCGACATAGCTATTAGATCGTTCTGAAGAACGAAAAGTTCTCTGATTCAAAATAAAAATCCAAATCCGTTTTAGACATCAGGGAACATAAATGATTCCGTGCCAGTTTGTCTGCCGCTCAATTTTTGCGAACCAACATCATCTTAAAAACTGCTCATCCAATTTTTAAAAAATTGGATGGTTTATCGAAAGAAGACCACAAATGATCTCATATTGATTTTAACCATATTCGCTCATAAATCTTGCTAAATTAAGACTTAATTGACTTAAAGACTTTAATTGATAAAATACAACAGAACAGTTTTCACATGTTTAACAAAAAGGGGAGGGGGGTCTTTGAAGCAAAACATATTTTAATTTCGGGATAAGAGACGAGGAACCTATGTGCAATGCTAATAGGCAAAAAATACTCTTTTTTGAAGGATCTATAAGTATAGTTGATTTATTGGGAAAAAGAAAAAAAAAATCTTTATAATTCTACATGAATAATTAATATAAAAATACCATTTTTCAAAACTGGTCTTGTTTTCAATTTTTTTTTTCTGTATTCTTCACCTTAGTTGTATCTATGTGCAAAATTTGGGGAAGATTGAATAACGGTAAGTGGTTCAAAATTGGGGTAATAGGTGTGCGATGAGACTTAAAAAGCAAAGAAATATGACGCCATTTTGTTTTTTTATTATTATTATTTTGGTTTCTGTATTCTTCACCTTAGTTGTTTTTATGTGCAAAATTTTGAGAAGATTGAATGACGGAAAGTGGTTCAAAATTGGGGTAATAGGTGTGCGATGAAACTTACAAAGCAAAGTAATATAAGACCAGTAATAAGACCAGTAAAAACAATAATTTAAATGAGTAGACTGTACTCTTTGGGAAGACATTTGACTTAGAACACCCGCCAAATTCAAATTATGATTGTAATTAAAAAAATATATTTATCTCCTTCTCTAAAAAGGTAATAATGGGCTGTCATGTTCAAATTATATTTAAAATTGAAAAATTCAGCGATAGAAATTAACAATAGAAGTTGCTGTTATTGCAAGGTAATAAAAATAAAATTATTGTTGTAGCACATAATTATAATTATAAAACATTTTAATTAGGAAATAGTAAAATATAATTAAAATAAAAGGCTTATTGACAGCGATTTTAAGAATACTAGGTGTGGATATGTGCGGTAATATATATCAAATCTGAAGAATTATATTAATATATCAATCAAATTATTAATATATCAAATCTAAAAAATTTGAAATTGAATGCTTAAATTAAAGTAGTTATTATTAAGGACACGTTCGTACATCACTCATAAAACTCGTCAATAATTGAAATCATATAATAAGTGCATTTGTCGTATTTACCTGACACTTTCTATTACTGGTTGATAAATTCTTAATAAAAATTATATTAGTAAATTAACCTTTTCCTTGAATTTTAACCAGATTATCTTAGATTACCGTGTATTAAAGAGTTTAAGTGTAAAGAGAAGAATTTTGAAAACTGCGAAAGGTACTTTGAAATAACAGGGGTTTAAAAATTAAAAAAGGAACGAGGCAAGTACATTAAATTTTAATAGAGTTATTATTGGAAAGTTCCGACTAGAGGATGTTAATAAGTAACTAATGCTAAGAGACTTCTGAATTCTTTAAGCCAACCCCTGTCACATCTACTTAAATGCCTTTTTTTAAGTATGTAAACATGTTATCTTTTATAGCTTTCTATAAAACGAACTTAGAATGTTCAAACCTTTTAAGCTTGCGGCAAGTGACATCTTAATTGACTTTCCAATAATCAATTTGAAAAGAGCGAGAATAAAAAGTTTTGTAGTTATAAATCATTAATAAATTCAACCAATCTTAGCATAAAGTTTGATTAAAAAAGTAAAAAACATAAAATGATTTTACGATTTTCACAGCAGTTGTATTTTAATATTTTAGAACCATTTGTTCTACATACAACTTCCTAAATCCATTAGGAATCAGTTAAATTATTAGCTTCATTTTTCGGCAAGGATGCGCCATGTAAAAATTATTCTTTCTTTAACGTAAATGAGAACGTGGCCGTGATTGCCAACCTTATAATTTAAACAAACTTTGCTCCGTTAATCAAAATATTATAATGTTTAATTTGACCATTTAAGCAAAAACCTTTATCGCTTTTTTAGACATCAGATGTTTGAATCGCTCTGTTTCTTGTGTTGACCTATTAGATAAAAATAATACTACATGTTAGCTTTTCCATTGTTCTTTTAAATAAGTTTTGATCTTTCTATGCAAGAGTTGATATTCTTGAGGTTAAAAATATATTTACTGGTCTTATATTGCTTTAAGTTTCATAGCACGTTTCTGTTACCCCAATTTTGAATTCCCGTCTTTCAATCTTCCCCAAATTTTGCCCATGGAAACAATTAAGGGCAAGAATACAGAAAAAAAAGAAAAAAAAAAAAAAAAAAAAAAAAAAAATGTTGAAAATAAGACTAGTTTGAAAAAACTGCGTATTTTTATATTAATTATTTTATTTGAAATATATACAATTTTATTTACTCGCTTTTTAATGGTGATTTATCGTTGTTTGCACTCTTTTATACAGGACTAGAAGTAGAGGAGTTATATACTTTCATAATTTGAGCGTAACTGAAAAATAGCCTGGTATAAGTTTTTGCACACTAAACTCCGGGAGCGACACCATTAGGTTGATATGCTTTATTAAAATAATTGTTTCACAAGTTTACTCTTCATTCTAGTCCTCTTTTAACTATACATAATAAGATTATCTCAGCATGCACCCTTTTACCGTTCATATAAGACACTTACTTTGTCTATATAACGCTGGAAAAAAACATACACTTCGTTAAAAAATGATTTATTTTTATGTATTTTTAGACACTTTATGGAGCCCTTTAGAAACAAGAGAAGGGGGGTTTAGGTTGGATGTTGTACTCCGTTTAATTAAGAGGCATTAGTGCCCCACCCTTTTCTCACCGTCGATAATAACAAAGTATAGTCAATTGTTGTTGTATAAGCTTTCTCAAGTTCTGTGCCCAAGTCCCATTCGTCACTAGGCTATAAATAGAACAAAAAGTAATGGGAGAGGAAAACTCAAAGCTAGAATAGAGAAGGGGGGACCTTTACCAGTTTTTAACGTAAAAACTGTTTTACAGACCCAATTACAGACGATTACTATTGAACAAACCTATTATATAGTTCTTTCTTACACCTATCCTATCCCGAAAACCATCTTGTTTCACGTTAATTCTCCGATTTCCTTACTCTCCTCACTTCCTTTTACGAATTTTTCTTTGCACGCAATACCGGAAAACGATTTCTGCCTCTGTCAGATATACTGATTATACTTTGTATCGAACCAAAAATAAAGAGAAGAAAACATAAACGGAACTAGAAGCTTGCACGTAGAACAGCATTAGACTACATCTAATTTCAATGTCGAAACGACAGCCCCTTTCGTCAAACAGACTTGGAAATATTTTATCTCATTATCTATCTAATTTACCTTCAATTTCCGATCAAAGTAATCACGCAGTATTGCCGTAATATTTTGAATCTATCTATTTTTCTAAATGATAACACCACATATTTAAAGTAATATTGTTTATTGTCTCTCTATATATGAACTAAATAACAGTAATAAACATTATTAAATAACATTTATAAGCTTATAGGTATATTAAAAAATCAACAGTTTATGCATTAAATTAAATAAATTCTATTAATTTCATAATTGTATTTTATTTCTACTTATTACATTTTTTCTTTTAGGCCCTGAGCATATAAGATTATTACAGGACAGGGGTTCCTGCCCTTTTACTTATAAAAAATGGTTTTTATTATAAATAAATCAAATTGATTTATTTATGAGTTAGTTCGTGTTCTAAAATTTTCATCCCATCATGTTCTTTTGATCTATTTTTATTAGTATAGGCTAAAGTCAAAACTTATTTAGACCTTTTGTTTACCTTCAACAAAAGCAACACGTCAGAATCCCATAAATACTTATTAAACTCTTGATAAAAAAAAAAATAAATAAAAATAAAACTGTAAAACAGTCCGTACATTTGTCTTTTACAATCAAATGATAATTAATTTATGGCCTGTCTGGACTCTGGACCGATTTAGAACAGACTATTTGAAACTAATAAAAATGTTTGATACAAGTATATATATATATATATATA
>KZ651107.1:499105-518387 GCA_001010745.2 Gerris buenoi
TCTTCTAATTTCCTGGGAAAGCCCCCCCCCCCCAACCTATGGAGGGGGCCCGCACCACATATTCTGCCTAGGGGCCCACCCTCTCTAAATCCGGCCCTGTTGGGCACCCCTGCTGTACGCCAATTCATCTGTTTATACTATGTGAAATTGTAACAATGGGTTTATTTTGACCCACCTTTAAATTTTCGGTTAAATCGGACAAGTAGTTTAAGGAATTTTTTAAGATATGGTGGATTCGCAAAAATGTGCGACTGGCAGACACGGAACCAAAAATGTTTCCTAACGTCTGAAACAGATTTCTGTCTTGGAATTTTTTAAATCGGAATTTTAAAAACAGCTTGTTTTTCAGAACGAACACATAGCTTCCGTTACCTTCATCGGTAAGCAATAAATGTTTCTGAAGTGTATAAATATAGGAAACACTGTAAATTTACTTTATTAGCTTTAAGTGAATTTTGACTGCCAGATATTACGTAAGTGAAAAACAGTGCAGTTATGTTGAAGAAGGTGAATGTGGCAAGTCACAAGATCTAGAATCTTCCTGGTGTCTTGTAAGATCTATAATTGACTGAGCTGCCAGCCCATATTTCAAAAGATCGCTCTAAAATCTGAAGAGACAAACGCACTGTAGTTGCTCTATTGTCTGAAGCAACCAAGCAACTAATTAAAAGTTTGTATTACTCCTCAGATACTTATCTCCATTATTTACTCAAATGAGCACTAGACTTCATCTATTATTAAGATTCAGTATATTTTCTTGTCTGCTAAAATTTTATGAATTCTTAAATTTAATCTAAGAATTCACTTCTTATACAATCGCAGTATTACAAACTAACAAACATTGAATACGTTTGACGTTTAATATTTTATATACTGGTATCTTTTTAAGAAGAAATATCGCAAATTCATTAAAAAATATTGCGAGAAGAATAAAGGATAAACTGATAAATCTATGTAACATTTTAATATATCTTCAAACTCGTTTAAAATTACAATCCAAAGTTATTAGTCCAATGTTATTAGTTTTTACTCTTTTTATGCGCACGGTGCATTAAATACGATAAAATATGATCATAAATATAACTGGAATAGATAAAGGATGGAAACTAATTTTTTTTCTTTTATATTGAGATCTTTTATCTTTAGAGTCAAATCACAGGTAGTAGAGAATTGCTTAATGTTTTCTTAAGGCAGATAAGATATGAAACATGGCCCTTATCTTTAACCCATTCTATGTACAGTACTCGGCTTAGCTTAATATTTATTGCTTAATAAAACAGCTTAATTACATGCATTTTAAATAATCCGAGGTATAACCAATCAGCGAAAATTAAGAAATAAAGCACTTCTCTTAAGCACATTTTTAAATTCAATTAGATTTTTAAGAGTGATAAGTAAGAGAGAAGAATCATTTATTTAAATTTACTGTTTTAAAAGGTATTCTCTGGGTTTTTACTAATTTGAAATTGGGAAATTACATTGAATACCCGTTTTTAGCAAGGTATGAAATTATCCTAAACTATTTTTGTAGCTACTGTGATTTTCATAATAAACAAAAATATATCTAATGGCGCCTTTCAAAGAGTAAGATTTCACACGTCTCTTCAACAATATCAATTTGACATCTTTGATGACAATTTCTCACACCCATTGCAACCAATGGTTGGTCGGTCGTTCGTCGTTCTTAACTCTACCCAATCAACTATTCCTAGGACGTTTATTCTTCTCCTCCCGAACAACCAAACAATTTAGCACGGCAATAAAACCAGTTAATTCTTTGAGCCTTTATGAATCTAACTATATTTTTTACCTTCGATTATACCCTCTAGTTCACCATTATATCGTTCACTGATCTACTAGTAGGCCTAATATCCTGCGCAGGTCCCTTCTCTGAAAATTATGAGAAAATCAATACTGGTGACAGTGGTGAATCATTTGCTGACATAGCCATAGTGTAAGGTGGTCTAGATTGGTATTAGGTCTTTAGTTTTTTTTAACGCCCTTAATATAATTTTTCTGTTAAAACTTTATTTCTTGCTTTGCACTTTCTTTGTATATATTTCTTGAATTTCGCTGGTTAGTAACAAGCTTATAGATTAACAAAAATATTCAAAAGTAAACCAAGTTGACAAATGCTGACGTTACGAAGAGAAATTACCGAGGTCGCTCTTTTAGAGAATAATTTTATATTTTAAAATGTTAATTATTACTTATTTATCAGACTTATTTTACATCTTGATTAGGCAGTAACTCATTTGAGAATGATTTAAGTAATAATAAGAAACGCTGTTAAGTTTAAATGTCCATGTCTAGGGGAAAAATGTGTTTAAATTACCTCTAGACCCAAGCTTGACAAGAACATAGAAGTGGATTCGTATCTATTGGATCGTAGCAGTTCAAGTCCCCGCTTTAAACCGGTTTGAGAGAAAGGATCAAGGGTGAAGCTCCCTGTCTACCAGACTGGCATAGTGGAAAAAACAGTGCAAGTTATTTGTTTAAGTTAGTAACATTAGTTATTAGTTATCGGCCAGTAAATATCCACTTCAGTTATTCCACGTTAGTGTTAAAAAATATTATTTTGTAATTGTTGTATACGTGTCTAAACTTGGGAGAATATTTTCATAATTGATGCAAAGTATGATGTATTAGCTTATACATCACAAAATAACTGTATATAGTATTAGCGCAATACAACCTTTTAACAGAAAAGATATGTTGCAATAATAATTACGTGCTAGTAGTGTCTGTCTGTAACTTTGTCTATATTAAAGAGACTAAAAGAGGAACGAAAAAATACGAAGCATAGAGTATAAGCTAAAAATTGTAGTTATTAACATATAATTAAAATAAAGTGTAGTTATTTATCTAATATAATATATTTTTGAAGTTATGAAAGGGATTGAATGACTTCTAAACTATAGAGACCCAAAGAGATCGGTACACTAAGTTATGGGAGGCCTTGACACCTCCGTGTAGCTGTTGTCTAGTAAAATATTGCATACAAGTGTGTAATGTAAAGCATTATTTAGCATAGTAGTAATATAGCACATTACGCTTCTAGTGCGGAAAGTAGCATTATGCATTCGAGTATGGAGTTTGCATTTGCACCCGAGAGACAGCGAGAGAAGTAAAACCACACGAGCAAAGCAAAATGCAGTTTTCTCACGAGTTGCGTACCGTACTTTATCTACGACTGTTAGATTTTAATAATAAAAACAGAAAAAAAAATATAATAAACTTGTTGTATGTAAGTTCGTTTCGTATTTATCTTTTGATAAAGGTGACATTAATTCATTAGTTATGTTTTTTGCCGAATTAATTATTTCGGGAGGCGTATTATTCTTATTCTCCTCATTTTCATCATAATGGCATAAATCAATCATTGTTTTTCCCTAAAAACTCGATATAAACAGTTACTTTAATTAAACAAACAGTAAATTAGTTTTGTTAAATGCAAACAAACTCGCTAATCGTGCGTTAAGGCAAAGAATTCTTCTTTTTTAACGCACAAGGGCGGAAAAAAGAGGAATTATGAAAATACAAGTATGTAAAGAATCACTTTCTACGTATCTTAACAGATACAATGTTTATATTTCGTATCAATGGTAGATAAAAATATTTATTAACTATTAAGCATTTTTTATTATGTTTTGATTAATTATAACAATATACACTAGAAGAGCCATTCTGAGCCATTTCTGTGTATAGATTGTGAGTGTTGGTGTGAAATCCTCTTTACTTTATGAAATTTACTTATATTATTACAACGCAATAAGCGAAGTAACACAATTTAGTTAGGTATTAAACTTATTTTTGTTTAACAAAAATGTATAAATAAAAAAATCCTATCTTTAAAATGATCACAATGTTTTCACCTTCCGTAAGCTTGGAAGCAAAACTATTAAAAATTGATGAGTACGATATTTAAATTTATTTCATGATTAATTTGTAGATTTAAAATTTGTTAGCGATTTGTCAACAATTCACGCAAATTTTAGTACGTTCTACTCGCATTTCATATAATTATCAACACAAAGGGTAAAAATTGAAACCGATCAATTATATTGTTAAACCTCAATGGCAATTTCTGATTTAAAATTACATTGTTCGTTATTTGATAAGAACAAATGTTATGGAACATAACAGTTTACTGAAACCGCACTTAGTCAGTTAAAATGGACAAAACCTCTATTAAAAATTTGCCATAACACTCGATAAAAAGTATACCGCACATTATTAAATTTTGTAATAACGCAGTATTAAATTATTTAGCCAATATATTTTTTATGATTTCCAACTAATAGTTATTTAAATCTAATATAATAGTAATTAATAACTTCAACGACACGTGCAAAAACTTCTCTTTAAATTAATTATAAGAGCCTTACAAAAAGGAGATATAATCATCAAATAGAGATACAAAAAATTACTTCTAAAACCAATATATTCCAGTTTATTTTAAACCTCTGATTTTATCTAAACTTTAAACAAGTAATTATCATTATACATTTAGCTATCTTATCTAGCTATCTTAACGAGTGACTAATATTTTAGCTAAAAATTATCACTTTAGATTTAGGTCATACTTTGCCCTCAAAATGGAAAAATATAGTAAACGACTTTTTTAATTAATTTTCATTGCTTTTAATGGAAAAAAGAGTTATTCATGTGATAAATATCTTTACTTTACCTTTTTTTCCTTTGAAATATTATCCAACATAAAAATAATACCTATTTAATATTTGTTGTACTTTGAGACTTTTGACACTTTATATCGGATAGATAACCGAGCCAACTATGCAATTTTAAGTTAAAGGTTGAAAACTACATAGATAAGAATTACAATGACCTATTTAATCCTTAATCACAAATTAATAAAAGCTGCTGGGTTATAAAGATAAAAAAAAAAACAATCAAATAGAATAAGTAAATATATTTAATAACTAAAATTACAAGCTAAAAAAACATTTGTTTAACTACAATCATTATTAATAAGAAAGAGTATAGATCTACCAAACAATTTTTTTTGGCAGGAGTTTTTTTTGGCAAATAAATAAAACTTCTTACTTTTTGACTTCAGTGTTTTTGGATTGTACTATAATTATAACAAAAGTGAATCTAATTTTATAAGTCAGAACTATAATAGTGATTTAAAATGTGTTCATTTTTTATATATATACATTATACAAATTAAAATATATTACATAGACAGACACTTCATAATAAAAAAAATCAACAATAATGTAAAAATAGATGAAAAGAACATATTAAAAAAATGATGAATATGTTTTTTTTTTTTGTTTTTTTTTTGTTTTTTTGGAGAATTTATTAATTTATTTTGTTTCATTAAATGTCGGTAGTTTTTTTTTATGGATGAATTAAAACTTCAATTAAACTAGATATTTTACATTGTAAAAGATACCGTAATTCTGATCTTTCAAGTATTGTAGGTGAAGGTAAATTTCGACCTTCACGGAGCACCGAAAAATGTTAGACTTTTCTCATTTGTAGTCGATTTTCACCATGAAAATGTGATGAAAAAAAAAGTTTTCTACTTTATTTGTAGAAAACTTACTTATTAAGTAAACACTCATCTTGTTACGCTAATAATTTCAAGATAGAGTCCTTCAAAAAAGTCCAAATGTATTTTTTTGTTGGTTTTGTCTATTTTTTACCCCAAAGCTTGTGTTTTTTAGCATAATTGATAAGGAAAAATATTAAAATTGAATTATAATTTTCCACTAGTATGATGTTTCTATTGTAAATAGCTTCTGAGATATGGCTGATTGATGTTGGTTTTTTTAATTTATTTAATTTTAATTTTTTTTTTTTTTTTTTTTGAGAAATTACAAGGAATTTGTCTAGATCAAAGAAATTCGTTGCCCACAAAGTATGGAGAACAGGGAGCGTATTCGTCTAATTAAAGTATTATTTTATTTTTGACGAAACAACGATTGCTCAATGGAGCAAACCTTTTGTAAAATCATAGCTAAAAGCTACTACCTTCAATAGTGAAAACCAAATAAAGAGAGTTGATAATGTCTTTATTTTCGAAAAAGTATGCTTTTTATTTGTTATCAGCTCTATCGGACCTTTTAAAAGATAAAATATCTAGTTTGATTAGACGATAGGTTTTAAATTGCACGCATTTGCGAAATTTTCGTAATTTTTAATGAAAATAAATAATAAAAATAAAACTTCTTTTTTGCAAAGGAGCGTTTAAAAAACGAATTGTTAGTGATGCCAAAAAATTTATTTTATTAACATTAGCAATAATAATTATCATGGTTTAAAGAGAGTCTTAAGGTAATACTTCAATTAAATTGATAAAATTTATTAGTGGACTTAAACATCTCTTTATTGCATTTATTATTACGCCCAGGAGTTACTAGTTCAGTACCTTCACATTTGATTTGTTGGTTTTAAAAGTTTAAAAACTACATAATGTAATGTTTTAACAAGTTTGTTATCGAAACTAATATTACTGACCTTTTCAAGCTGTACGTGTGCACACTAAAAAAATAAAACAGAAATAAATGTTTAAAAAAAAGGTAAATATAAGGAGCGTGATGCAATAGGTAATTTATTGCTTTAATCCATAAAAAATTAAATGAACTTAGAAAAAAAGAAGGGTTTCTACAAAGATTACAAAAATACTACAAACATATGCTTGCTACTATTAAATAGTTTAATTTATGGTTCTTTACATATGCCTAGTGTTTGTTTCGAAGTTATGATATATTAGCTACACCGAGAATACGTCAGTGTGCCCTGATGTTCTCAAGTTTAAATAAGACAAATATAACTTCACTTAAAATATTGCTCTAATTTTAGGCTCAAGACCACAAGGTATTTAGATTAGATCAATCGCAATAATGTAATTATTTTATAGAGCATGTTTACATCTAATTAACAGTTGCAGATTAGAGTATTTTATAATGAATATAAATTATGTACCTAATAGTTTAAAACTGAGGCCGTGCCAAATGCCAACCTGATAAAAAGTTAGCCAAATTGTACGAGGTTAGAAAATAATTATTTGAATTTTGGCGGTATTTTGACAGATGGAAACAAACTTTGACGTGAGACAAAAGTATCGCAGTAATTAATAATTATGATCGCTTATAACTTATAAACTAATTGTTTATATTTGTTATATAATTTTACCAGTTCCAACGATACGCTATACGTCAAAAACGTATTTATACTTCCGGTACTATTAACCGTCAATGTTTCAACATTCAAAAATCGATAACTTCAAAATGGCGGCCAATATCAAAATTAAATTTAGCGGATTTGTTTGCATACATTCGTGCCAAATTTCAACTCGATCGATTCCTACCATAGGTGAGGAAAAGTAAGAAAGGTAAAACACATAAGGGCTAGATTTTCTCTATTGAATACTGTAAATTAATAATTTAGAGTTAATATTGTTGTAAACAACACAATTTATTCTAGTTTTTAATAATATCATTTTACTCTTTTTTTTTAAATAAACAAAAAAATGTAATCTCAAAAAGAAAAGATATAGTCTTCCTCTTCCTCACTCATTATCACAAACGAGCTCGATTTTATCACGTTGTCACATTTTAGATAAAAAAAAAAACCACTACGAATTAACAAAATAAATACCACAGGATTGTAAAAAGACTGAATATCATACACTAGAGTTAAAAGAATTAAAAATGGAGACCAGTTTTGTATTTGTTGTATTTTTTTTTTTTTTAGAGGAAAACTGAGGTAGGTAATATACAAATAAAATTAATCTTTGACGGGGGAAAAAATAATAAATAGCACTAAATCATGTCACCACATTTAATAGAAAAGAGATATATCTTTAGTTATAGGTTTTGTAAGAAATTTTGTAAAATTTACACATACTTGAAAACTAGATTTATGGAAGATATTATGACCCTTGTTAACTAAATCAGAACAGTATATAATGTAATAAATATAGACAAGTTAAGTCAGCCTTTATTAAATAACTATAATGTGGTTGAATCAGGACTTTCTTGTTAATATACTTTTTTTCATTTACATTTGTTTTCATCACCATAATTTACACAAAATTTCTATAGAAACGACTTATTTTGTTTTGTCTTATATTTGTGAGGATTAATAGTTATTTATGCACCTAGGGAGTAAAGTAAGTCATTATTCCCTGAGCGAAAAAGTTGGTTCTTAAGGCGAAGCCGAAGGAACCATGGTCCCTAAATCCCGAGGCGAAGCCGAGGGAATAACACTAATTAGCTCCCGAGGCGAAGCCGAGGGAGATAATTATCGCGAAGGGAATAATGCCACTTTACTCACGAGGTACATACAATATATTATCTTCAGTAGGTAGTAAATTCACATTTTCGTCCATTGCACAGTTATTATTTATTATTTTAATAAATAACAATAATTATTTACACTTTTAATAGCAGATATAAGAGATTCAATATTAAAAATAAATAAGAATTGGAATTAAACTCAAATAGAAGGTTATTTAGATGCAGGTTATAAACAAACATAAACATGATCGTAAAAGCAGTAACGCCAACCTGATTTCAACAACTTCATTATACTAAAGCCATTCATTTTCTACTACTTATAAAATAATTAAGTTGCAATCTTTATTTTTACGCCCTACTTTACTTTTTCGCCCTACTTTTTACTTTTTCTCCCTACTTTTTGATTCAGGGAAGAAAAGACCTGCTTTAGATCAGAACAGTATATAATGTAATAAATATAGACAAGTTAAGTCAGCCTTTATTAAATAACTATAATGTGGTTGAATCAGGACTTTCTTGTTAATATACTTTTTTTCATTTACATTTGTTTTCATCACCATAATTTACACAAAATTTCTATAGAAACGACTTATTTTGTTTTGTCTTATATTTGTGAGGATTAATAGTTATTTATGCACCTAGGGAGTAAAGTAAGTCATTATTCCCTGAGCGAAAAAGTTGGTTCTTAAGGCGAAGCCGAAGGAACCATGGTCCCTAAATCCCGAGGCGAAGCCGAGGGAATAACACTAATTAGCTCCCGAGGCGAAGCCGAGGGAGATAATTATCGCGAAGGGAATAATGCCACTTTACTCACGAGGTACATACAATATATTATCTTCAGTAGGTAGTAAATTCACATTTACGTCCATTGCTCAGTTTTTATTTATTATTTTAATAAATAACAATAAGTATTTGCACTTTTAATAGCAGATATAAGAGATTCAATATTAAAAACAAATAAGAATTGGAATTAAACTCAAGTAGAAGGTTATTTTGATGCAGGTTATAAACAGATAAACATGGTCGTAAAAGCAGTGACGCCAACCTGATTTCAACAACTTTATTACATTAACCATTCATTTTCTAATATTTATAAAATAATTAAGTTGCAATCTTTACTTTTTCGCCCAACTTCTTACTTATTCTCCCTACTTTTTGAGTTCAGGGAAGAAAAGACCTGCTTTAGTCCCTCTAAACTAATCCAAAATCATAACTTTTTCTTCCTACTGGAGATAAAAAATATTCAATTTTTAAGTTTTTGGTAGTATTCATACTACGGAACGTTTAAATTTTATATTGTTTACTGTTATCATTGTAAACTATTTATATTTATAAATATTACGTTACATAATACATCATATTATGTATACCCCGGGGAAAAAATTTCGGGTTGTATTTTTTAGTATTATCTCTTCTGTTCTTAAACATTCTCTATGACTATTTTATATTTTATAACTACCATACCGTATTTTACTATGTATTCAATAAATAATTAAGCTATTAAGAAAATTGCAAAAAAAAAAAAAATCTGTTTAGTTCTTTAAAAAGTACAACAAAAAACCTCAATTTAAAATAAATGATTCCCGTAAAGTTATTATTACCTGTTAGCTGTATACAAGTGTAACTAAGCGTGACTAAGAAACAACACATCCAAATAGCAAAGAAAATTCCAGTGATTTGCCTGACACGTTCTTTCTCTTGAAATATTGGATAAGTATAGTTTCGGTTATCCAAGATCCAATAATATCTATAAGAATCCCTACTGCCTGGCATAAAACTTTAATTTAAAAACAAAACGTTAACGGAGTAAACTATTTCAAAACTTAAAATAGCACTTACGATTCACCTACTATAATGAGAACTGGTTTATTACTAGGTATCCGTATCCAGGAGGATTATATTTTTCACAAAAAATTAATTCAGAGGATGATTAAATTGATCCATAATTTTAAAAAAAAATAATTGCAAATAAATAAATCACTCTTTCGAAATATGTACACACTTCAAATGAATAGAAATTTGATATTTAAACCCCACGTCGTTTCCCATATAACTCGAAAACATTTCATAATATTAGGACATAAATGCAGCACAACCTCAAAGTTGGCTTTTAACTTAAAAATGAACTTATTTTAACGATATAATGATTATTTCCCCTTTCTCATAGACTTATAGTATATATAAAGAGATTGCGCAATAGATATTTTTACATTACGAAATGTATTTTTTTATTTTAGTTCTAAATTTTAAGGCGCTAGAAAATCATGAACAATTATAAATCGAAAATGATTTTAGACGATTTTTTATTAAACATTTTTTAAATTTTAATCCTTTACGAATCAATAAAATAATATGTGATCTTCCAGGAGAAAAAATATAGTTTACAAAAGGAAACCTACAAAATGTTTGATTCCGCTCCGTGTAGGATTATAGTAAATTTCGTTATTAGTTAAATCAAACCACGAAAAATATAATCAGGCAAAGAATACATTAACGTGAACACTGGAAAAAGTAATTATTATGCATGTGGGAAAATTTAGTACCTGTATTATTTAACAGTTGTTTTAAAGAAGTTAAATTTAATTTTTTTTAAAGAATGCAACATTATCAACGACACGCAAGGGGATAGATGAAAGTCTGAAAATGAAATTAATACGGGACAATGTGTGGACTAACTTTGACATATCAACCAATATTCATAAAAAATCTACCTGCTTCGCTAGTTTTTTCACTGTAGAGTACTGATACTCTAATAATATATAATATAGGTTACACCAACTGGCTAAGAATTTCTTAGAAAAAACGAATTAATATATTATTATATATTTTATAAACCATTATGATTTTGATAAATATTATAAAATGTATGTAGGTTATACCGATAAAATCCAAATGAGCTTGTTTTGATAGAATAACTTTAACTAATTTATTTTGCTTTGTTTCCAAACCTTGTGTCCTAAATTTAAACCACTTTAAGATTACTTAGAAAGCTGAAATTTTCACAGATTACGTATCAGTCATTTGTTTGATACTTGGTATCAAACAATTTTTTTTTTTTTACTTGGTTTGTTTTTGCTTAAATTTCTCAATGCCTTATTTGTCTATTCAAAAATATTCCATGATGTAACTGAACGATTGTTAAAAGAATTCATTAAATATATCATGAGATAAAAGTAAAGAATATTCAAATGACTTTTTTCCCACTCAGGCAAAGTTGGTAGGTGGATAAAGTGGGGGTCTGGGTGGCCTCAAGTAGGCGTAGAACCTTCAACCAGCTTATTCTCTAAGCTGGTTCAACTCCAGGTTATCGACTTTTTGACCAAAAAAAAGTATTTTAAAATGTGTATTTTTCTTAAAAAAAAGTTTTTACTTATACAATAATATAAAAAGTCAAGTTTGATGAACAAAGATTCATGTTATTCGTAAAATACAACTAAAGGAATTATGCAGTATTGATAACTGTAACGTGTAGTACTAAAAATATAACATAGCTTATTATTATACATATTATTATAAATAGCTTATTAAATTTAACATAGCTTATTATACATAGCTCAAAAAATGCTGTAATTAGTTAATATTTAAAACGAGCCGTTAAGCCTAGGGCAATGGGCTTAATTTTATATTTAGAGAAAATTAAATCTATTTGAAGACCAACAAACAAAAAATCAGAACAAACAATTATTTTATTAGAATAAATAAAATAAATGAAGTGGTTGCCTTAGCATGGCAATAAAAATCATTTCGAGGTGAGTCGTTGCCGTCGAAACTACTCGATTATGTATTTAATGATAATATTAAACATTTCGTTTGGATAAAAATTTATACATATACACTAAGTTTAGATTTTGTTTTTTATCGATTTTCGGTGGGCAATCAAGTGAATAAACTATATACACGTAGAATTTAGTTCACTAAAAAGTTTTTTCTCTCGTTTCTAGCTCCAATTATAAGTCGTAAGGTAATAGCAGGACGCACTGATTGGTCAATTTACGCACCTATCAGTGCAATCAGTAGTGTGGAACACGTCTAACCTCCCTGAGAATTGAACCCAGACTGTTTTTAGTTATTCAATGTCGGTTCCAGTAGACATTAGGAAAGACGCAATTTGCGTCTAAGATTGCCCATCCGATCGTGTAGTGATAAATAGTGGTACAAGAACGTTAATAAAATAGTAGTAAAATTGTAAAATAAAAAGCACTGGGATTCATGTTGTTGCGGTGTAAAATTTTATCTAACCATGCTATTACGTAACTATGTATCTGCCTTTAGTAACTAGCTTAGTTGCTGCAATTTACCTGTATAAGATAACAGTCGGGGTAATTAATAGTAAAAAGAAGCCATATAGTCGAAATCGTATGTGTCAAGATCATTATATCTCATACAGGAAAATACTTTTGCTGATTAGAGATAAAAAAGTCCCCTCCTCCGAATTTGAGCTTATTATACATAGAGAGAACCCAAGAGAACCGTATCCTAACTATTGAAAAATCACTTGAATTATTCGCTTTGAAAAGTTTTCAACCAAATTCTTAGATGCATTATTTTATCGATTCAAATAATAACAATTTAAAAAAAAAAAGAAAAAAAAAAGTAACATAAATGTTGATAAGTAATTCCTTCATATTGTGTCAATAGCGGGTTTATTTATAAAAAAATGAACTTTTATTTTTGTTTTTTAAAAAAAGATGGTTATATTAATGAATTAGTTCATTTTTTTATAAAGAAAACCCCTATTGACACAATACGAAGAAATGAATTATTAATAATTGCAAGATAAAAAGAACTTTTTATATACTACGTTTTTAAATTTTCTGTCATAAATCGTAAATTTGAAACCTGTCAAAATGAAGATCGTAAATATGGGATATGTCAAAACAAATAAAATAACTTGCGGATTTTTTCCGAACAAACTTTCCTTACAGCGAAATTTGCTGAAAACGAATTAAATATTGCTGAAATATGGCTAAAAGTATTAAAATAATGCATTGTCATCGTGTTCTGAGCTATTCTAAAAGATTCAAATGTCTAGCTACTCGGGAAGTTAGTTAAAAATCGATTGCAAGATTTGTACCAGACAAACAAACAAGAAAGCAAGCTAATGAAAACGTAGTAAAATTAAAGGGGACAATCAAAACAAAAATTTATAAATGTTGGTTTTTATGACTTTTTTAAAAATATCTATGATAAATATGTAATCTATAAATATGTATAAATAATAAATTATAATACTAAATTATAATAATAAATTTTAATAATAATAATATAAATTATAATAATAAACTATAATAAATATAATATAAATATTTAAAAATATGTATGATTAAGTTCAATTAATCGGACAAAACAAATAATTTTCTCAATTACTAATACAAAATTAGAACTATTAACTAATAGTTTACTTTATCAATTCAAAAATGCATTTCTATAATATTTCAATAGAACAAGACTGTCTACTCTTGTTTTCTTGTTTATCTAACCTTGATTTTTTTACTGCTGACTTTACTTTTAAATTATTTATCTTATTTATACACATGTTTTTTAAAAGAATTCAATTGATATAAACTTCTGCAGAGTCGTTATCTAACGTTCTCACCTTACAGTCTGACTCACTTGTTAGATAAATTTCTATAATTATTACTAATTATTTGAACTTGGTTAAGTTAAAGAAATAATTAGTTCTTATTTCAACTTTAACTTAAAATGTAAAGAGAGATGAGGTAAACGATTATAATTATCTTGTATCTATAATTGAAGTTGATGATAACAAGCTATTAAGTACTTATCGTGTTCCTTGTAATCTTCCTCACTATAATATTTTTCTTAGATATGTTTTTTTTTTTTTTTAATTTATTAGTCCTTGATTTTTTTATTTAATTCCTGATTAACTTATACATGAGCTTTAACACACTGAGAACGAGTAGCAGCAAAAATAAGGAAATCCATTGAAGTTATGAAGAATGGAGTAATTGTTTCCGAGGATAGTGGGAAATATATTCTGTTTTCAGGGATATTTTTTTTTTGGATTCTGTTAAGTCCTTTGTTTATGAACAGTTTTCAATACAATAATCTATACTTTTCGTATTTCGAGTTGAATTAATTAAATACTTTTTTTGTATCAGAATCGTAGTGAAAATATAACGCTTCCTACCTACTTTACAATTAATACAATGTTCATATAGCTTGTTTCAGCCTTTATTTTTATACTATGCAGTAGTTTGTTGTCTTTTGTGTTGAAATATATGTTCAGAGTATATTTTTTTCTTGCATTAAATCTATTTATATATATATATATATATATTNCGTGCCCGACTACCTCCTTATATACTTATTTACAGTTTTTATATTATTCGCGAATTTTCCATTCCAAAATTTTTACTTTCTCACATAAAGAGAAAGTACTGTGATGGCGCGAAAATTCGATTTTTTGCGAATTCGAGATTTTGATGGATTTACACGTTTTGAGGTCCCCTGAGTCCAAAAAAAGTGGTTTTTAAAAAATGTCTGTCGCCTGTGCAGACGCCTGGAGCCTAAACTACTGGGCCGATTTTTACGAAATTTGGCATACATGTTCAGAAAAATTATACCTCGAGGTGAAATGAAGAAATGAATTTTAGCTCCAAATTTGGGGACGCTACCCCCCAAAAACTCTGAAACAACGTAAAAAAAAATTATTTCTCAAAAACGGATCCTACTATTCTGATGTTACCGAAATACCGTCAATCTGCTGAAAAAATAAAAATTTATGATTTAAGAGTTCGTAAAAAATTTGTCAATTTGCAGTGGAATTTAATGGATTTGTTTTGTATGAGGATTTAATTTTTTTGCGAGGCCCTCTAGGGTGCGAGGCCGTCGGCAACCGCCGACATCGCTGACGCCTAGCTACGCAACTGACTGGTCATACACATAAATTTTTATAGCTAATTTGTTTAAAGATAAATTATTTTTTTAAGAATTTTCACTTCTTTTATTAAAATTATACTCATGGATATTCAGCATCCTAAAAAAATTAACCACACGTTAACCACGTAGAAAAATCTTGTGGTCCAAGTTTAGAAATAGCATTTTGACCAAACTATGTGGGTGCATTACACATTATTATAAATAAGTAGATAAGTCTAGAATTAAATAATTTTAATATAGGAAAGTTGAAATTAATCGTTATTACTTGTAATGATTTTGTTATTTATTCTTTCTTATTTAATGACAATAATCTAAATACTTTTGTTTTGTATTGTTGTCCTATTGTTAAGTACATTGTTGTCCTCTTGTAATTCAATAGTACATTGTCATTTCTTCTTTCTTCTTTAATAATAATTTTTACAATCTAAATAACTTTGATTTACATTGAGTTTCCTATATACTTCTTATCACGATTTTAAAGCTTAAGACTCAATTATTATCAAAGTAATACCAATTATATCATTTCCCACTTTTGAAACTGAATTATGGAGTTGTAGGAATATCATGTTCATCACAATTTATAAGGTCTAGGAATGAATGCACTTCTAGCTACAACATACATTTTCTTTTCCTCCTACATCGACGTCGTTGTTACCAGTTATTGAAAAGAATTATACTCAAGTTTATAACAGCTGTTTCAAAAATGTTTTTTGTGAAACCTTTTTTATTATCGAAGCCAAATATTACGGGACATGACATCAATACATCCCTTTGTTGTAGTCAGGGTCAGGGGTATACTCTACCAATATATTAAATCTTTGAGTCGAATTATAGTTTATTTATAAGGCCTTATTAGAAGCTCTCAAAAACTATCTATTTGTAAAAATTTCGAAGAATTAATCTTCTAAAACAAAGTTTATTTAAATAATTTTCTTTAATAGATATTTTTTAAAAAGTCATATAAACCAATATTTATAAATTTCAATTTTGGTTGTCCCCTTTATTTTTTATTTTACAGAAAAACATAAAAAATAAAATAAATTCTGAATTTAGAAAGACTTTTTTATTTATTGCCATGAAATTTTCTGAACATATTAAGTAGATACACTTCTTGTCGTAAGGAATTTAAAGTAGAACCAAGTCTCCAAGTTTTTTATTTTTTTGTTTAAAATGTATTTTTGGAACTCAGCTTAAAGTGAAAAATACTCAAAGGGCGAAATTGATTAACCATTTTTAAGTGTTCTTATAGACGAACTGATGATAACTTAATTTCTTTAAGGTCCCATTGATAATGATTATAAAGGTTGATTAAAGATTAAGAAATTTATTCTTATGCGGGATTATAATTTAGTTGCTTAACTTGTTTGTTTTTCTTGTTTGCTGGTTATATCTTACATATCTCAGTTGTGCCAATGGAATTTTTAATGTATTCTTCAAATCTCATGATGAGGTTATTATTAAGATTTGCATTACATATATATTTTTTTTGACTAAATTCATAAAAATGTATTCGATGAATGTTTTATTTATTTATAAATAAAATATATATTGATAAACGATCAATTCGGTATAGTATTTTTCATATATATATATATATATATATACAAGACATAATTATGAAACTCTTTTGACTAGCAGTAAACTTAACATAAAACTAAAAACTCTTAACAACAATATCACAGATGGTAATAATCATAATTAATATCACAGTAAAACAGTTGCGATGTAATCAATCTAGAAAAATGTACAATTACGTCCTGTTATCGTTATCTCTAGCAATTGATAAGGTTCGACTACATGGTATTGCAATTTTTGTTAACTGATTTATATCAATCATGGTTCTATTACTAAGTTAAAATACAGAAATGATACATGAAAATACAGGATGATTTTAAATGTGTGATGTAATTTGAATATAATTCAGTTATGAGTTATGGGGTGTGTTGTGTGGCGGGAGTTTTGATTTAAAATGGTAGACTCCGCTGTAGTACTTGTTTAGAGATCTGGAATCCGTTTTGAGGTTGACCGTGGTTTCAGAATTGATAGCTATACTGAGGGCTTCAAGCATTTTCCTCNAGGATTAAGTAATTTATAATTACTTAAAAACTTGGTTAGAAAATTATTATTTATGTTATAAAATTTCAATACTTAACGAATAACGAAGTTTAAAATTAAAATAAATGTTGATGTTAAGAAAAATGATAATTCAAGTGTCTGAAGATTTGTGGGACTGGAGTGTGAGTCAGAAGTTGTTGCTCAGACAGTCTGAACACGATTCAACGGAACCCCAGGTAGGTAGGACAAACTAGTCAGGGCAAGTCTCCTTGAATCTTGTATCTTGCATCTGGCAGCTCCATCAATATGCTCAATACCACCAAGTTCCAAAGTATAACTGACTTATTTTCTTCTACCGAGCTTTTTACAGTTGTGCCCACACTAAATAAAGTATTAAGAATAATAAATGCACTTAATCCAAATACACAAGTTTATAATAAATAAAAACGTAAAAATGTAAACTTCTTTTGTTAAGTCGAACTATAATAACAGGTTTCGGCTTTTAAAAGGGGTCAAAGTCAAAACCAGCAAACTGATATCACTTAAGATTTAAAGTTCTATTTAATATCATTAAAGACAACAGAACTAGAGTTTATATATAATATTTATATTAAATAATTATTAATTAGTGTTAGAGCTTAAGCAGTTCAGTATTTGTTTTTGGCCAATACCAAAAATGTCAATAGTTTTGGCCAATATCAAAAATGTGAATTGTTATACATTTTTTGTAGTTTGACAATAAACGCATCAACTTTTTATTTCTTATTTTAATTATTAAAAATAATCACAAATATTCTATGCAAATATTTTAATTAATATATTTTAGAAATATTGATTAAGTATTCTAATATTATTGACCATGAACTTTACTCATGTTTTAACTAAGTTGGCTATATTATTATTCAATAAATATAAAATAACATTAGAACAATCGACTGAACAAAATATATCGAGACTTTAGTTCAATAGCATAAATATGACTGGGTAATTCATTTTTAAATTTAAAAAAAAAAATAAAATAATAGATAGGGCACCCTAAATGGAACAAAAATGTTCCTATGAACCAGTTCTTTTTCCTTTGTTTACTTTGAAGGACTATTATTGTCTTGGTCATTACAGGATAGTGTAAACCACTTCAAATTCCATTCTAAATAAAACCATTTAAACTATTTGATTATTTTTGAAGACTTTAGTTTAAGGTAGGACGCAATAAATACAAGCCACATTTATTTCCCAAACATTTTTTTTTTTAATTTATTTTTTTTTTACTTTCTTTTTAGGAAATTTAATTTAAATTATAGCTAGAGTTCTTGGTTAGCAGATCATTCAGCCTCCGGCAAAACGCCTCTGACTCCCACAGATTTAATGCTTCAGAGTCCATGATTATAAAGTTTAGCCCCAAGAATGTTTAATATCTGTCCTTGATTTATTATGCCAATGGAATATTGCTGTTTATCTCTTTTTTCACGAGAAAGGGCGAAATCACATTTTAGAAAAATAAAATTACACTATCATTGCTTGAATATAACACTTAAATAAAAATAGAAGCACGTATATTTAAGTCTCTTCTTTCCCCTAACACCTGCTAATTTATACTAAAATAATATATTTCGAATAAAAATATATATTTCTATACTAAACTTATCATGTAAACAATACAAAAAATAGACTGCCAATTAGTGTGGCACATAGCTTCCTCACATCCTATCATGTACTTTATTGATTTTATGTTTTTACAATCCATTAATGTTTAATTTGTTTAATTGTTTTCCCCGTTTTTTTAATTTGTTAAAATAAGTATCAATTTAGAAACAGTCAAAGAGCGTAGACTGTTGAAATTAATCTGTCTACTTTGACAAACCATCCAAATTTTATAATAATTGCAAGATAAAAAGAACTTTTTATATACTACGTTTTTAAATTTTCTTAAACCGTGCCATCGATATATTTGAAATAATATAATCGATATATTTCCTGTTTTGCAGTCATTTAATGTTTATCTCTTATTTATAAAAATCATAAATTTGAAACCTGTCAAAATGAAGATTGTA
>KZ651107.1:519031-532567 GCA_001010745.2 Gerris buenoi
CAACTTCAGAAAAAAATGCTCAACTCTACCCCTGTTCCACAAAAAAATATAACATGGCAACACCGATTTTCCCTTTTTATAACCCCAAAACTACATCCACGTTTGTTGTTTCCCGCCTTCGATTGTGCCAACTCTAATCTTATAGACTGTAGGAATATTCTAAAAGAATATCGGAAGTTGTAACTAACAAATAAAAATAATCAGATATTAAAAGAACAAAGGTCAAATTTACAAGTCTTTTGATATGGTGTTCTCTATTATTTTCGCATATTTAAATTGAAAGATGTAGTTAGGTAATTGTATTTTTTTTTAAATTAAACTACTATAAGGTACCAAGCTACTTTATTACCCACTAAACAACACATTTAATGCTTAGTGTTTTAAAACATCGTTAATTATTCGATAGTAATTAATTTGTAAGAGTTATAACCTGCTATTCATTTTGTATCCTTAAACTGTCTATCATAAATAAAGTTTATATGGGGGGTCTCCTTTAACAGTCAAATTACAATGTACAATAGCTTTTTAGTTCCACCCTTTCTTGTTCAGCGTACTAAACCCCATTATAATATCACATTCTCTTTAGGCATTTCCTCTATCTCCGGCGTTTAATCGGTTAATATGAAATCATTTTTAAAGGCCACCAAAAGCTTATAGAGAGGGGAAGAATCGGTCGGGACTGGCGGGGTTCGACAGAGGCGATAATGCAAGTTTTTGGCACGACTAGAGCGGCGGTTTAGGCCCTTCCGGTCGTGATGACTGGTCATGGTCCCCTTTGTCTGCTCCCATGAAAACCCACATTCATTTTTAAAACTTTTATGAAAGATATAATATAAAGAAAACATTTTATTTACTTTTCGATTATGTATAATAATTCTTGCATCATTTGTATTTCTTTATTTTTAGTAACTTCATTATTATGCACGGTGAGTTCATATTGTACTTGCCAGGCCGAGATTTAGAGCCACCCCTAACCACTTCTAACCACCCTTTATGAAATTTCTCTGGTACGTACAATATGAATTAGCCCAGTGCACATACAGACCACCTACAATTATGGATCAATGAAATATGGTCATTAAAAAATATTCTTAATTATATTTGAACTAATTATTGTGTTTCCTGCTCATACAAAAAAATTGTATTCTAAAATTTAAAACCATCCCTTCCTAAAAAAGACATAATGTTGTATTTTTAGGACGTATAAAAGGTAAGGAGTAGTAAAAAAGGTAAAGAGTCGTAAAGAGACGTTTTAGTTTCAAATAGATGTGTCATAGTTTATTTAGTCAAACGAAAGTGCGCACTCCTTATACAGATGTAAACTATTTATTTGGGAATTTGGTTATCTGGTTTACAATTTCAGAAGTTCCCTTCTAAATTTTTTTCCAACCATTTTATTTTTTATTTTGTATTATCAATCTCAGCTTCGATCTCTGTTTGTGGCCTTATTACAGTCGTTTTGGGTTGTTTTGTTAAATTTGGCTTTTTGTATTGATTTCGTGTTGACAGTACGTTACATATAGATACAAATAGAAATAGACAATACAAGTAGATATTTCGTCTACACCACAAATCACAAATCGTATACACACTGTTTAAAACATAATCAGGCTTATCTCAACTTGAATGCTATGATTATAACTTTACAATTGAATATATTTAAAAGATTTTTTGAAGGCTTTAAGAATTTAATTTTGCTTTTCAAAGCAACGCTTGCAAATATTATAAAAATAAACAAACATTACAAGGTCCAAGCAAATAGAATAAATACCTTCTGACATTGTTTCACTATTTGAAAGTAACAGGAAAGAAAATGGTTCATTTCAAGTAGTTTCTGGGCTAACAATAGACAACTGTTTCGTGAAATTCCATCGGAGTGAAGAAGAAACAATAGAATAATGAGCGAAGTAGATTTAGAGACAGTTGTAGTTGTACATCAAGAAGAAATGAACAGAAGAGTTGCAGGTTGCGGTGCGGGCGGAAGGGAGGGGAGCACAACAAAGGTAATACTACTCTACTCGGCGAGCACTGAGCTACTAACGGTACAGGACAGCCAGGGCCCTACAATACCTTCAGTCACTGCACATTGGCAAAACATGCCTCGAGTCAACAGAGCCGGTCAGATAAAATCACTTAATAAGTCAGACGAGGAAGTAAGAAGGTGAGAAACAAAAAACGATTAAAAAGATGGCTTACCATACAAGAAGTCGACGATAATCCCTTAAGGGCCAGATTTCAAAATGTGTGAACGATCTCAATCATATCACGGTCCCGCCGATGAAGGAATTCAAGAGACGGCTCGAAACAAAGCTTTACTGACTATTGTTTACAAGAACAAACCGACCGAACCGAAGAATTGTGCTGTGACGGAACGACTCGTCTTACCGACGGAGTTTAAATGCCAACTGAAAGGAGATGCCGTGTGAACGGGCGAGCTCCAGCTGACTAGGGGAGGCGGAGAATGCCGAACACTGCCGGACCGGTACGAAGGCACAGACGAATCATTGCCCCCTATAGTAACAGGACGGCTCCCCCACTCTGCCGCAGTAACTAGCTACAGACACCTACTCTTTTACTTATATCTATTATAATGACAAAAGTCCTTCGTATTACTATTACCTCTTAAGCTAAACTAAATCTTGTAATTACAATAAAAACAAAAATCCTTGAATATCCAAAAATATTTCTAAAAATAATTACTAGATGATTTATGATAATTGGGTCCGGAAGACTATGGAGCGGATTCGCCTGGAATACGTGAGATGAGAAGCCGGTGCGAGGGTACTGACACGTGGTACTGAGACTGTAAGAGTACAGTGCCTTCCACATCTCTCATATCCACTTGATTCTCGTTGAATTATAGGGCTTCCAGCACCAGGTAGGAGCATCACCTGCTTCGGCCAGTCTCCTCGCTCTAACCTTGGGTTCCCACAATTATGCCTCCTGGAGAAAACACGGAACGAATCGGACGATTCATTTTATAACCCTGCTCAATTCTCGGCTATTAGAGAAAAACATCCCTTTTCTCCGTGCTCACTTAAACAGAACTGACAGACAAAACATCGCCCGCACAAACATGATTTCTTAGACCATGACTTCAAACCTCGATTCTAATAATAAATTCACTAAGATGAAAGATCTAAGGTATTACCCATGTTCATATTCAGTCGATTAAGCGTTGAAATGTTATTCAAATGTCACTGAAATACACAATAAAGTAAGATATTACGTGGAATCTATGTTTGACTCACCATGCAACAGGAACAAGAAGATTTACCTGAAAAGAACAAGAAATTACAATGTAAAGTTGTTTCAACTATTATAATATACCTTAAGCAATAATGTCTTATTTGTAACAAGATACAATTAATTATATACAGAGAATATATTTGATTATGTACATTGATAAATTTATGTTATGCTAAAACGATTTTTTTCTTTTATTTGTATCAGTTAGTTAATCACCAAAATTTTTTTATAAGTTCAAAAATCCTTAAAAATGCATACCTTTGCTACTAGTAAATTCTTGTGACCAATAATAGACATCAACAAGCAGTGTTATTATTGTGTTGTATTACTAAATTCTAATCAAGTGTTAAACGCATACTAGTTGACATATTTGTTGGAAAGCAGACTAATAACTAATATAGGAATCTATTTTTTTTCTCTAAATAAAATAAGTTTAAGTGAAGACTATTTATAAAAATATTTCATATTTTATCAAATATTTCATAAGTTAAAATTTTACATGCCTGTATCAATTGTACTTAAGAGTTTTAGACTATTTATATGAAGTGCTATTGTTATTAAAATCGTTGCGTTAGAACGTAATATATTTTAACTTAAAACGTTTAAAAAATAACATAAAAACCTTATTTTCTCTACTTTAAACGTTTAATAGTTTTACGATCTTTATTACTTCATAGCAATGTCGCTGTTGGTTTTACTACAAAATATTAATTGAAAAAAAATGTTTGCCTCATCGAATAGATAATGTTAGAGTTTTTCCCCGTCCTAAAATTCCAATTTTAATTTTGAAGTCCACGATTACGTGAGCATTGTGCGCGAACGCTTGGGCAGACAACGCTGTCCAACAAACTCGTCCTAAGTATTGGTAAAATGAACATGTGTATCGTGTATAAAATGCCATCTAAATCGGTCAACTTTTACTCAGGTTATCGTCGTACGTTTCAGACACACACACACACAGATAGACAGACATTGAGCATATTTCGTTGAATGTCTACGCTTGCTTCAATCATTTCCAAAAACTCTGTTGTAAATTTCGTGGGAAAAAAGCTTTAGATATTTGGAGTTGCCATGCAAAGAAACTGTAACAAACATTGAAAGAAATGTAAATATTCAATCTCTTACTGTAATATTAAATATGTAGTCCGAAGTAACAAGTCAGGTATCTAATATTAAGGTTTACAATCCCTATACCTCTATCCCTACCTTGAACAGAAGTGTCCCTAGAGTGAAATTGATGACAAAGGTCAGGCTAGAAAAAGGTATGGAATGAAGACACCCTAAGGCCACATTCACATCAGGCCTGACCGCATCACGAGGTACTCGAGACCTTATTGTTGTGAATAATGTCTTTCTAGAAGTGTTGTATGTTTCTTTTGTCTTTCAGGGAGGTCTTGTTCTAAGCCGTAATTTCATCTTTAATAGTCAATTCTCTTTATTAAATGAGTTTATTACTGCTGCATCACAAAGGAAAGATTTTTACAGATCCATCTTCTTAATGTAAAAAAGAAGTAATTAACCTTTCGTTCTACCATATTATCGTTAACTTTCAAAATTTTATTAATCATTATAATAATTCTTTGGGTCGGTAGGTAAAATGGAGGACCGTTAGCCGTAATAAATTCCTGAACTGTCCATCTCTAAAACGCACCTGATCTCCGAAAGTGCACAACACTAACAGTTATGTTTCCTTTTAAAACCGAAAAACAGAAAAATTATTGAGAAACCCTCAAAAACCTAAGGGGTTTAAATTATTTTTTACGTAAATGCGTCATGCAGGGTGCTAAATGAAAGAGTACGTATGAATTTATTTGATTTATTACTTGATTTTTATTTTTATTTTTTTCTTTATTTTATTTGTACCAACTCATCTTTGCGCTGTCAGACTAAAAAGTAGTCATACTTATTATTTGTCAAAAAGCAAAGATCTTAATGAATCTTAAAATACGTCTACATATTTTGTTAGAAAAAAATCCACTCCCTTGCTCTTGTCTCCCCCCCTCCAAAAAAAAAAAAAAAAAAAAAAAAAGGCTTGAAAAATTAATTCTCTTAGCAATGGATTGGGTTAAACACTTAAGAGACTTTTTTTCATGTACTTAAAATTAATGGTTCAAAGTATATAGCTAAAACAAACTTTTGAATTTTTTAATGACCGATTATGCGGTGGTTAACGAATTCGTCCTATTTTTAAATTGCCTATGAATCCTTGGTGTGTGCTCTGAAGGGAAACTGTAAATTGCACCATTTTATTTAACGAAGTAAATCAAAGTAGTAAATTGCACCACTACCATTTTTAAATTGGAGTGGTGCAATTTACATGGTTTGGCTTACTTCGTTTTAACAAAGTAAGTCAAACCATGTAAATTGCACCACTACCAATAGAAATGAAGTAAGGGAAATAGTATAAATTGCACCACTAAATGTCCCTTTGTCTAACTTAATGATTGGACTAATGAATTTTGTCTTTGACTTATTATGACATAAGTGTGATGTTCCTTTGTCCCAAAATATATTGGAGTAAATGTCCCTTTGTCTTATTTGATTGTTAGGCTAACAGATATTGTCACTTTCAATGACAGAAGTGTGATATTTCTTTGTCCCAATGTACATTTTACAAAATAATTTTATTTACCATGGAACCATTGAAAAGAGGTTGAAAGGAAATGGTGTATTTTATACATAGTTTGACCTACCTCGTTTTGGAAGGCAGTGGTCCAATTTACACGATTTTTCTTACCTCGTTTTGTGAAGTTGTGGTGCGATTTACACTGTTTTTCTTACTTCGTAAAACATTCTTTTTTTATTTCTGCTAAAAAAAAAATTGTGGAATTTACATATACCCGTGCTGAAAGCAAAGCATACACTTGGCCAATTTATTTAGTTATATTATACGTATGGACGTATGGATGATTCGAATAACACTTATGAAATATCAATTATGCTTCTAAACTTAGCAGTCTCTATTACATTACTCCAAGCTCTCGTTCCACTTCAAAAATAGGAAATCAAATTACATAAATTTATAATATTTAACTAGATTCGCATCTTTGAACGCAAGTTTTTCCACATTGTTGCCAGAATTCGATTTGATGTAATATTATGTAGTATTATGTATGCTTACTACATTGATATCAAGAGTGGATTTTTTTTTTTTTCACTTAGTATTTTATTTTTATTAAACTTTAATGATTTATGAGGTTAAAACTGTTATATTCAGTTCTCTTTTCAAACGGTAGGTCACTGAGGTAACATAAAGTACAAACTTCTACATTAGCTAACTTGGGATAACTCCCTAAAATGTAGTTTCACAATTATAATTTGCCTTTTGAAAATGAGTTTTATCTAATTTAGTTAAAATAACTACTTTGTTTGTTTCACAAAATCTAATTAATTAAGGTTCTTTTATAAATAAGTGTAAATAGAAGATAAAATAAAAGGAAAATGTCGATTATAAATTGATATTTAGCTTAAAAATTATTTTTACCTTATATAGTAGACTAAATATTTAAATGTACAAGCAATAATGTCAATATAATTTTAGCGTGAAAAAAACTACTACCTGGAAATTCTCATTTTTATAAACTTCTTTAACCTAGCACCTATACAAAAAAGTTAAATTTCTTTTTTAACATTTATAGACGACGCTGCGAAGATAAGCGTCTTTTTATTTAACCAGAATTTCAATTATGTACAAATACAATTAAACGTTATTATTTTAAGGATTTGAATAAAGGAATAAACAGAAGATAATGAAGTAATAAACAGAGCAAACAATAAAACCTTATTTCGTGAAGCTGAAATGAAAGCAATTATATAAATCTGGAGGTGAGATATCTTATCATCGACCTCGAAAATGATAAGAAATGTGGAAATTTATCGACAGCATTTTATAATTTGTTTAATATTATCTTCTTTGAACATAAAGAACCCTTATGTACACCATGATAAAAAGAAAAAGTGTAATAATAGAAATAATTAAGTAATTTATAAAATTAAATAAAGAAAAATCTATCTGATTAAATCAAACGAAACTTTCTTACATAGATACCTACCTATTGAAATACTACCATACCTATTGATTTACTGTATTTAAATCCCATTAAAACTCATCAATTGTTTGATTTTTTGATACATATGTATTTAAAAAAAAAATGTTTTTTAAAAATCAGATTTATTTTCATAAAGCTCATTGTTTTCCTGTTCTAAATGTACATATTATATGTACTTATAGTTGCTAATAAAGATAGAAATAAAAAATAAAAAATTATAAATACTCAGGAACTAGATTTTTCCCGTGATAACGACTCACATAATATGGTTAAATTCGTATTTAATCTTATAGATTTTTTAAATCAAAATCGTTGTAACCATTTTCGACTTTTTTTTTTTAACTTTCTTTTTATAGTTTATTTGGGGGGTGGGGGCTTTAAATTTAAAGGTTAAATAATTTCTCGGTTTCACCTGGGGTTATGATTTTTCTGACCCTGTATCCCAAATTTCATTAAAATCGGCCTAATAATTTATGCTCCGCCCTTCTGCACAATCTTCAGACGACAGACCGACATGTTTAAAAACCACTTCTTTGTGGTAATCAAACCTAATGAAAAGTGAAAATTTTCAAAATCTAAAAATTGAATTTTCGACTAATCGTGTTATCTCAATACTTTCTCTTTATATATACTTCGTATACGGGAAAGTGAAATCTGACACGACATAATTTTCAACCCTACTGAATATTGAGCCAATTTCAGAGCACTTAACGTCCTTAACTTAATTACATAAAATAGTTTAATTTTNTTATAAATGTACATATTATATGTACTTATAGTTGCTAATAAAGATAGAAATAAAAAATAAAAAATTATAAATACTCAGGAACTAGGTTTTTCCCGTGATAACGACTGACATAATATGGTTAAATTCGTATTTAATCTTATAGATTTTTTAAATCAAAATCGTTGTAACCATTTTCGACTTTTTTTTTTTTTTTACTTTCTTTTTATAGTTTATTTGGGGGGTGGGGGCTTTAAATTTAAAGGTTAAATAATTTCTCGGTTTCACCTGGGGTTATGATTTTTCTGACCCTGTATCCCAAATTTCATTAAAATCGGCCTAATAATTTATGCTCCGCCCTTCTGCACAATCTTCAGACGACAGACCGACATGTTTAAAAACCACTTCTTTGTGGTAATCAAACCTAATGAAAAGTGAAAATTTTCAAAATCTAAAAATTGAATTTTCGACTTATCGTGTTATCTCAATACTTTCTCTTTATATATACTTCGTATACGGGAAAGTGAAATCTGACACGACATAATTTTCAACCCTACTGAATATTGAGCCAATTTCAGAGCACTTAACGTCCTTAACTTAATTACATAAAATAGTTTAATTTTGACAAGTTTTGGTTCTTAAAACGTGTTAATTGATCAGCATATTAAATTTATAGTGGCCTTCACAATACTCTAATAATTTATTCAATTACAAGTATGGAAGAATAAAAAATAGAATAGAAAAGAGGAGAGAAAAAGTAATTCCAGTTATAATTAAATGAAAATCGTAATTATAGAATGTTTAACAAAATATTTGTCTGAGTTATTAATATTTTAAATCTGCTTTAAATGAACTCAAATGGAAAGGAGGTTGGAGGGTTTGACATTTGATAGGGACTTTTATAAATAAAGAGGAAACCGCAGGGCCGGTAAGACGAGGGGATGCTGGAGAACTGTGGCCTTGCTTTGCTCCGTGTATAGCAGATATGACTCAGTCAGGCTTCCTAAATGGACTGGTTACAGAGCCGGCTTGCATTGGGCTCGCTACGCCTACGGATAACGGAATCGCCTCGACTTGATATTATAAAATACTTTAAATACCCTCGGACAAGCAGAAACCAAAACAAAAACAATTTTTTTTTATTAACCAACCAAGCGACGTCTTTGCTAAAAATTTCTAACAATATGATTGACTGCTTTTAACAATTTATTCTTTTAAATCTATACTTATTATTATTATTAAACTGTAGTTAATTTGGTTTGAAACTACTTAGTATTAGGATGAGTTCAGGGCGAGACTCTGAAACTTGTGTATAATATTATACATAATGCATAATGACAAAAAAATAGTGTTTTTATACAAAGGTAAATCTGGTTCAATCTTCATTAAAAAAAAAAAAAAAAAGTTTATCTGTGCTTTTGCAGACCAGTTTTAGAGTCCGTAGGCCAAAAGAACAATTTTTAGGGCCTTTATACATTTATGTGCTTGTCTTTATACGCTTGTCTATCTGTCTGTAAGGCTGAACTCCGAAAGTACCCAGCTCAAAAATTTTAAATTTAAAAGTAATTTAACAATTTAAAAATTTAATAATTTAACAACCCAAAAATAGGAAAATGATGAGAATACCACAAAAAAATCATCCCTTAAAAACTACAGTCTATAAGATTAGAGTTGGCACAAGCAAAGGCGGGAAAATTTAAAGAGGGAAACGATTCTACTGGTCCGCCATCTTGAATTCAACTTCAAATTAAAAATGCCCTACTCTACCCCTGTTCCTATTATGGCGCACAAATATAGAACATAAAGTNATTTGTTCTTTAGAACAATCACATAGTATCAAATTTTGACAGATTTAAAAAAAGGGGGAAATTAAATAAATTGGACAATAATAGGTTATAAAATCGTTAAAGTTTACGAAATAGTACGCGAGGAAGCTAAGTACCACACTGATTGTCACACTATTTTCTTAGGTGACATTGTTTTGTACGAGTATTGTTTACTACATTGTAATCTAAAACCCAATACATCGAGGTCTGAGTTTTTTTTAAAAAAGTTTATAGCCTATCTCAATTTTTTTAGGTGTTATCTCATAGGATTTGAATATTATTAAATATGAGGTTAGATATTGAAATCAGAGTGTTGAAAGGGGGAGAAATTGCAATTTATTATAAATTATGGGGTATACTAAACCCGCATATATTGTCACTCAAGGTTAGGTCCCCCCCCCCGAAAAATTTTTCTGTGTACGCTACTGCCCTCTCCCCTTTATTTTTTTAATCAATCAACGGAAAAAATTAAGATAAAAATCATACTTATTCTTTGTCGAAAACAAATAGATGTTTTTAAGGAAAAAAACTGTTTTTAGGGGAAACAGCAGGGATTGTTCTTGCGTCGCACGTCGCATATTATGTGAGAATTAAGTTCTCCCTCTTAAAAAAGTCTTAAAAATGTATTATCTTGTGAACGGATTAGGCTTGATTCTTAAGAGTAGTAGTTTCATTGCGTTTGGACAAGAAACAACTTATAAAGGCGTTTGTTTTTACGTCATTGTAACGTTTAAATGTCCGTCATTTTGATTCGTCTAGGTTGATTATGTCTGTTAACGAACTCCTCTTATTTGGTTAACACACACATATGCTTGTCCAATTTATTTATAAATGTATAGAGAGGCAACTTTCCTCTCTGTGAATAAATCACTTATTTCATTATATTATATGTGCGTGGCTCTTCTATTCTGCAATCAGCATAATTGTTTACCAACGCAGTTCAGATTCGTTTTATGATTCTTACCACTAATAAATGTAGTGATAATCTAAATCATAACCTATATACTAAAACTAATAAAATAAAACAAATTAATTATTTATATTTGCATTTGCATATTGCTTTAAGAATAAGTTTAGAGAGGTAGACTCATACCAGGACATTTCTATGTCACGCTTTTGTCGTTTTATTTTTCAAACGTTCATCTCACCTTTTCCTCCTCTCACTTATTTCACTCTATTACTTCATCTTACTCTTAACATTGCATTTTTAAAACCTTAAACTAAACCTAATGTTCTATCTCACCCAAGTCACTCTACTCAATCCTTATCTCACCTCCGACTTACTTATTATAGCATTACCTTTGTAAAACCCTATTTCGAACTTTATGTCCTCTCTCACTTAAGTCTCTTTTTATCTCACCCTGCAGGATGTGACTTAAGAACATGCGACTCAACTCATTGCCTATACAAAAACAAGTACAACTAGACATTCATGCCTTCGTCATCAGTGCCTCTCTCTATTTCTGATTCCACCCACTCTGTGTATATTTTGAGAGGGTGGAGGGAGGAGGGTTAGAAATCTCGCTACTCATCAGTTAAACCAACATTTTAGAAGATAAAATTCGTAGAAACTTATTTATAGTAGTACAAAACAGTACGATTGTGCTATAAAGCTAATGAGGTACATATTATCTGGAATACTGAAATACTAACATTATCATTATAAAAAATAATAAATAAATATTCTAAATCCTCTAGTAATATTTACTTTCTTGAAGATCTACCTGCATATGTATGGAGATTTATATAAAGCAACATTTTAAAGGTTGTCACGTTCTGAAAAAATTATTGAAAGATGATATGTACATCACATTTTTTTTTTATATTAGCTGCATTTGTCTGTCAGGAAAACAAATTGCAACCTAAATTTGACCCAGTTCCTGACTACCTAGAAAGCTGAAATGTGCACAGACTATTTATTTCCGATGGAAATACATTTATACATTAAGTATTACTTTTACCGAAATAAATTTTAGAAGCAATCAATTTTCAATTAATGTTGGCGGTAAAATTCAAAAACAATTGTAATCTAATGACCGTGACAGGTGACAGATGACCAGTGACAGGTAAAGAGGTTATTTCTGTTCAAATCATTTAATTTCAAACGGCAAAGATTTAAAATTCAATTTGAAGGAATTGAAGAACGACGACCATTGCTAAGTCAATTTAGAATTACAAAATTTAATTTGACGATATAAATTTCCGGTTATATAAAAGTAGAAAATGATATTATATTTAAAGTATTTAAAAAAATAAAATAAAATAAAACACGGTTTTTTTTTTATAAAACATGCAATAAAAAGTTTCTTACAATTTATTGCCATTTGTTGACAGCGCCCCAGCTTTTACCTTTGGTGTCACGCATATACTGTGATCGCTTGTAGTACTGTGGCTGAAGAAAAATTTTTTCTCCCTTTTAGTGCATTTTTTATGAAAGTTTGTTTTAATTAATTTATTTTTTAAAAAAATATAATATTATTTATTATTTTAAACAATATATAAGTTTGTAGGTGTTTAAATATGTGTTTGATCTAATTTAGGTAAAGGTATAAAAAATAGAAGTTTATCAAGTTCTTTGTGAAATAATTATATCAAAAACGTATATTTATTAATTTATTTTTTAATATGCAGAATTTTAAGTTAAAAGACTTTAATTGTAGAAAATCTTAGTGTTGTTGAAGTTGCCAACTTGAACAAATTTGTCCAAGCTTTTCTCAGCCGATCAAAAAGTGTGGACGCTGATTTTAAATGCACTTCTAGAGGGTTAGTATGTATGATTTTTGACCCAATGATCTTTCTAGGCATACTCCATCTTTGTTGTGAAATACTCAAACTCTATGTTTATTACATGCTGTAATCCTATTCAAAGTATTTAAATTTTATTTTCTCACACTCAGATTATTTGTTTTATAGTCAATCGTAAATTGAATGCTTGTACACCCATTTAAAGAATACTATATTAGCTATTGGGAGGAAAATTTTAAGTGTTCTGGGTTTTAACCTGGGGTTAAAGTAATCTCCTCTCCCTTTGGTGTGATTTTTTTTGTATATACTTGTTAGCTTATATATCAGAAAGTAGTTTATTTAGTTTTACATTATAGTCCAGTAACTTTATACATCACAGTAGGCGTCAAATCCGGTAGATCTGATTTTTTGGAGACTTGTTTATGATGTTGGCCTAATGAATAATCTAAGTTTGTGACCTCGAGCGCCGAACGCATCTTTGTCAAAAAGCTAAAAAACCGCGAAAAAATCGTTATTTTTTTCAAATTTTGGCGATTATAACCCTAAAGGACTAGTTTTTGAAAAAAACGTTTTAAGAGCGTTTTTAAAGTAGACTAAATTTTCTACAATATGATACTAGAATTGTCTCTGTAGACCAAATAGTTTTCGAGATAAAGCCTTTCAAAGGTTATCATTTTTTTCGAACTTCGCAATTATTTGCAATATATTTTTGCAGAGATGCAGCCCCACAACACCTCTGCGGATGATTTCTTGGGGCTGCACGAAGGGTTTTAGGAACACGTGCAGCTGCAGGAAGGCAGTATTAAAATGCTTATTAGTCTGAAGGCACTGCAGCGGGGCCCCTTGTGACAATATAGCTGTTGTTGCAGTAGTAGATATCCCAGAAGGCGACGATCTGTCCGATGTCGAAATGAAGGATGACTTGTGGGCACAAGACGTCGAC
>KZ651107.1:532634-546190 GCA_001010745.2 Gerris buenoi
GTCGACGTCTTGTGCCCACAAGTCATCCTTCATTTCGACATCGGACAGATCGTCGCCTTCTGGGATATCTACTACTGCAACAACAGCTATATTGTCACAAGGGGCCCCGCTGCAGTGCCTTCAGACTAATAAGCATTTTAATACTGCCTTCCTGCAGCTGCACGTGTTCCTAAAACCCTTCGTGCAGCCCCAAGAAATCATCCGCAGAGGTGTTGTGGGGCTGCATCTCTGCAAAAATATATTGCAAATAATTGCGAAGTTCGAAAAAAATGATAACCTTTGAAAGTCTTTATCTCGAAAACTATTTGGTCTACAGAGACAATTCTAGTATCATATTGTAGAAAATTTAGTCTACTTTAAAAACGCCCTTAAAACGTTTTAAAAACTAGTCCTTTAGGGTTATAATCGCCAAAATTTGAAAAAAATGACGATTTTTTCGCGGTTTTTTAGATTTTTGACAAAGATGCGTTCGGCCCTCGAGGTCACAAACTTGGATTATTCATAAGGCCAACATCATAAACAAGTCTGCAAAAAATCAGAACTACCGGATTTGACGCATACTACCCCATACTAAGTTACTGGATTATTAATTAATGAAAACATTTTATTGTTGGAAAACAAATAAAAAAGAAAACAAATCTTTAAATAAATATGTATTTATATCTGTTACAGGTTTATGGAAAAAATAAAATCTTTTCATACGTATTTTCCCAAATTAGCTTTAGAGTTCGCGGGTGATATTTTTATCTTGTGCGCATTTCTTTTTCATTAAATGTTTCGGAATAATGTGAAATAATTTTAACCTGTGCTGTATTTTAAAGCTGACCGACCTTCATAATTTTCAACTCACTGCTTCAACTGTCTTTTGTCTCCAGGTAATCATTTATATTTATATACATCACTAAGATTAAGATTATAAGGTTTCGTACATAATACAATTGCATGAATATACAATATAGGTACATGAATATAAATTGTATTCAAGAATTAAAGGTTTTTCATGGCTAAAATACCGGTCAGAACAGCTATTATTGACTCTTATGTTAAACTAATAATATTGATTTGGTTTATTTTTTAAAAACTGAAATTTAGGGCCTTAACTGCACATCCCAATCCTTAGTTAGTGTGTAATCAATTAAGTAATCATACGAACACTGCTGTTTTAATTTGTTCCATACACAAATTTTATTTGCATTGAACGTATTTGCCATTTTTCTGTTAGAAGTACTTGGATCTTTTACTATCATGTTTAACAAAATTGTTTGTGCCAATTTTCTGTAGCTACTATGTTTGGCTATTCTGGTCCTCCGTTTCGTTTAAATGTGCCTGTTTCATTAAGACGATGAATTCTTCAGAAGGTTCTTCTATCAAGAACATGATGATTAGGTAAAGGTATATCGTGTACAATCACGTAGCCTCTACAGACTTTTCATTAGCAAGTCCGTACATAAAATGTATATCAGTCATGTCGCCGTTCGTTTAACGATTCATATTAGAGAGGTTCACTAACAAATGTAACATTGTCACTCAAAAATACGAGAGATGATCAACTTTGTTAACTCTTAAAGAGTGTAAATGATTAAGGTTACAATGGAAAAGTTTCTTTTCAAATGACGATAGCCTATATCTTCGAATTGAAACGATTTTTGAAAAATCGTCTGTCATAATTATTTTTAAAATAGTCGAAGGAATAATACCCTTATAAATTTGTGCCGCATGTTTAGTATACACCCTGTATAGTATACTAGCTGAAGTACCCAGCGTTGCCCGGGTGTATACAAATATCCGGGTGTATAAAAAAAAAGAAAAAAAAAGTATATAAAAACATTAGAACATTGAAAAATAATTATAAATTGATTATTGTTATATGTATTGTGAGATGATGTTAAAATTATTATGTTTTGTTTTAAAGTAAATCTCCTTTAATGGTCTAATTAATACTTCTTATATAAATAGAAACCTATAAGCTACCGGTAATTTATATTTCTGGCGATATTTCAACTCCTCCTTGATTCAGTATCAAGCTAAAACTACTTGTATTTTATTAACTACAAATAATTCATATAATACAATAATACAAATAATAATACAATGATTTCAACACACCTACTTGTACCTTGTCATGTTACAAAGTATGCTTCCGTACGAAACATAGCTTACCGAAGAACTACTTGACCGATATTAATTTACTTTGAGTGTATAATTAGGTCATATTTGAGGTCATAATTAGTCTATTGTTGGCCATATGCACTTTTCAACCTTCTATGCACACTAAATTTAAAAACACCTTTATCTTCATTTTTACGTTTTTGGTAGTATTCATAGGCTCCAGCGCCGGGATCCCGTCGCTGGAGTCTATTTTTATCTGTATGTTTCCCGTAGTTAATAATAATTATAATTTGATTTTAACACCTTTATCTTTTAAAGTACTCAACTGATTTTTTAAATTTAACAACACTCATCTGAAAAGTATATAATTTGAAAAGTACTCTTCTGATTTTGAAGAAATTTGGACAGTTTGTCGAATTCGAATGTAGCCCATAGATGGTTCCATAATAATTTTAACCATCTGGTCTCATAAAATTTTATTAAATCGATACTTTTATTCATATAATAATTTAAAATAATTTCGACAAATTTTAATCAGGGAAGGAATTAATTATAATTTCAATGGGTTGTAGACTCATAACATCATTAAACTATACGCATTAGGACAGTAGGAAGTGCCGCACTAATTGGCCGACTATTTTTTGTACCACGACCTAAATGTGTTCTGATAGTAATTTCTAAATGATGTTTGATTCACATGCTTTGCGTTTCATTTATAATATTAATGACCGATCACTGAGGAAAATTAAATAATGAGTTATTATGACGAATGACTGCTGTAATTCTTCCTTTTCCCATGGATCGCTGAAAGTTCACTGGGAAACATAATTTTAACGTACTAACGTAAAACTGATCGCAGATGTAAACCCACCTTTACTATTACATCAAATTAGAGTTATTTTTAGCGAGTAAAGCTAAAAACTATTTTACTGTACAATGTGACATTTGTTTTTTATAGAATCAATAAAATCGAGGAGTAGAATAATTCCTAATGAATATTGAGTAATACCCATTTAGATGGGATAAGGCCTGTTTAATGATGCAACACATTTTCCATATGTAACAGCATCTACACAAGAACTTTTTGTATCATTTACATTTTAAAACAATGTTATGGAGAGTCAAGCTAAATATGTCGAATCTTTTATTACAGTACGTATCATGTATAGCGAATTCATATCGTCCTGTTTAATTTTTCGGCACAATTCATATTATATAAATGGTAATTTGCATGCACGAACGAAGATTTTATAAACCGGAATAATTTTGATGTTGTCTTCATGTTCTGTACGAAGATAATCCTCTTGAGGTTAGTGTCCTGTCAATGTAAATTCTTCGTTTAAATTATATACTGATGTCGAACCGAAACGCACTCGGAAATTCATATACAGAGGATATCGCTTCGATAACACCGAACTTTAACAACAAAATGCACACGAGTGAAGAACTTAAATGAATAAATTACACTCTGGTGTTTAGAGAACTTTCTAAAACACGTGTTTCTAGACTAAAGGAGAAGGGTGTGGAATCTAGGTGTCCTTTAGTTTGTAGTTTAGTATATACAGACAGGGTTGTAATGGAGTACTCGATACAGGATACATTTAGATTACTTTCAAAAAGTTTTAAAGTTTCCCCTCCTTTAATAGAGAGCTTAATATTTGATTCGAGGTCGGAGTAAAATGATGGATATGTGTTATGGTCGCTAGTGATGGGTTAGGGAGCTTGTAAATGAGAATAAACTGTAAGTGGTTTTTGAAATTTGAATTTAGGGAGTATACAGTGCAGACCGTAAAACTCCCTAGTATGGATTTTCTCTCTTCCTCACAAAGCCTTGGTGCAATCAAAGCTCATAAGTTCTCTTTACAAATTAATGAATTACCGTCCTCTTTTTAAACTCTTTTCTTTAAAACAATATTTTTGCTTGAATTGATCGGTTTCCATCAATTTTTTGCTTGTTTATATACACTCATTTAAATTAGTAAAGGAAAGCAGGAATGTTGCTAAAGTATTGAAGTTTATAAATTTCGCTAATCACCTTTAAACACGTTTATGTTACATACATTCATATTTTGGTTTAGAATTGTAAACTTATTTAACATAGAGATTGAGATGGAGTATTAATCTTAGATGTGTGCAGATTTCTTAGAATAAAATTGAATGATTTATAAATAATTCATTTAAACAAATTAATTTATTAAAAAAAATAAATAAATGGAGGAAAAGAAGAAAACAACAAACAATAGGTATTAAATTTAACTTTTTTCAGATACGATTCAATGCCGTAATTTAAAAGAAATATGATTAAAAATTAATAAACGATTGAGGAATCACTCGCTGAAGTTAAGTTGATTTGACCTTAAATCCTTTGAGAAACACAGCCTATGAAGGATGCTTACTTTGTAGCTGAAAGTTTAAACAAGATTATCTGGCCTTTCTATGCATTTAATCTGGTTTAATGTCCCATTGTTTGATGATTGGGGGGTGCAGATTTAGTTCATTATTCTATTTAGTAGAACACAAACAAGTCATTCATTTCATTAAGTGATTAACTAAATCGCGAAATTTTTTTTTATTGGAAAATTTCATTAATAACCTTTGTTTATTCAAACTGTGCAATTTACTATACTGTTAAATAAAATCGATTGACAATTTCTTCAACAAATTACTAGAATTGATATCTGTCTTGATTTTATCATTGCTCTAATAAACACTTCCTATAGTTTAATTTGTAAGGGATTTTCTTTTTGTTGTTTCTCTACTATATAATCGACTAATAATAAATAAATATAGAATTACAAGACTTAATATTTACTATCTATTTTACAGCTATATCTAATACTATATATTTTATTATTAGCGTTCGTCGCGAAGGAAAGAAATTATACATAGTTCTAATATTTATTGACAAAGGAGCTAGTTTATTTTTTTTTTAGCACATGTGTAGTTGATGTGCTTGCACTACACTAATCAAGTGATTAGAAATCTAATCAGATCATTATTACTTTATTATCATTATTATCATTATAACTACAGAGTTCAATTTTCTAAATGAAACAAGTAAATAATTTAAAAAAAATATATTTTTATTAAGTATAAATGTAATTCAGATAAGAAACATGGAGTTATTGCAAATTTTATGTCAAATTATATCATTTTATTGAGTAGATTAATTAGTGTTTTATAGTTTAAATGTAACTTTATTTTAATTAAAAAACTTTGGACGAGCTTAGTGATTACCTTTAGTAAGTTTAAAAGGATTTTTTACCTGGGAGGAAATTGAATTTAGAATTGTTCAAAGAAGATTCCGCGCTACTTGGTTGGCTGGAATTCGATAGTGGTTCCGTTAAAGAGATACCTCGGAGTAAAGTTCAAAGGAACTTGGATAAGATCAAGAACGTTTCTAACTCTCACCGGACCCTTGCTCAATTGCACTGCTTTTCTCCTATTTGAAACCTTTTTATTCCTCTTCCATGTTATGCCCTTTCGGGCTTCAGGGCAAAGGACTTTCGGATCAATCTTCTGTAACTTGCTTTCTCCCCAGCGAATAGGAGCAGTTATAGTTACTGCAGTGTTTTTTCACTGTTGGTCAGTAGTTGAAACTCACACCATGGACTGTATAAAACTGCCGCTAGCCTAAAATAAAATACTAAATAAATATCACCTTGTTCTTTTTATTCAAATTGTTCTATAGAGAAGAGACCAAAAGAAATATAATGCTATGTAATTTATTTTTATTATTATTGTTATAAGAAAAGGCGGGTATTCTTCGCTTTTCGAGCATTCTGTAGCTTTCTACCTTGAGGTAGTCGTTCCCAAATTTCACTTGTTGTTTGAATTTACCTTCATCTTGTGAAATAGGCTAAACTATGAGTGCACCAAGTTTGTTTTGCATAATATATTTTTACATGTTCCATTTCCATGTTACACGTTCCATTTGAGTCTACTAGTTTAAATTCTTTCCTTTAAATAAATAATTATTTATTTAAACAAACTATTTTTTTCTGCGTATTTTAAATTAGACATTAATAACGAATGTATAATTTTTTTTTGTATAATGTAATAAATAATAAATTAAAATCGCAATAAAATAAGTGGTTGAACTGAGATACACGGTTCGGCCGAGAATCGCTTGGCAGCAAGAGATTATATCTCTTTGTCAAACAGTACATTTGTATGATTTATATATTTGAGTGATTATATATGCATGATTTGTACATATAGGAGAGTTGATATCTCTTTGTCAAAGTAATACACTTCCGTAAGGCCTGGCACACTTTTCTAACCTCATCCCCTCACAGCACCTTATTCCTCAGTTTTACTAAATAATTGTATGCATAGTAATAAAATAATGTATAACAAATAATAAAATGATAATATATTAAATTATAAACATTAAGTTTATGAACACCTTCTTAATTTATATGATGAATATCGCTGATGGGTCGAGGGTCGAACATCTAAACAACGAATGTATGTTTTGAATCGTCGTTTTTTCTTACACCTAAAAATATCCATCACAGTGATATTCATCATAATATATAAAATTATTATTAAATATTATATCTTAAATTATCTATTTTTCTCTATTGTAAGAATTTTAGGAAGAATTCATATACATACTACATATTTATTTTTCCTATAAATGGTCGGGTAACATCTTACCTTAGACCAATCAATAATGTTTTAAAAATAATTAACTTATTACACTTTTAAGAGTTCAAAATGGTGGAAAACAATTGGAAATCAGCAATATTTAAAGACAGAATTTAATTAGATATAAATATGTACAATATATTAATAAAAATATCTGTTCTGATGAATACCTTAGTGTTTTTGAATAACTATATTTCAATCTCTTTGATCCTTTTTTCATCTATTTAAGTTTTATCCTAATGCTAATTAATCTTTTGAATTTTTGTTCCTTTACATTTTAACTTTATGATACAGTTTTCTTCCCTGCTGTACTATCTTTTTAAAAATATCCTTTAGAAAGATTCTGAACTGCAAGAATGTGTGTGTTATATCTCCTTTAATGTCAGCTTGATAACTCATGACTTTTGTCCCTTCCATTCTATATTAAATCAAGATATAATTTCAATGATCCTTTTCAGGATTAAAATTTCTTTGCTCATTCACTGGAGAAAATCTGAATTGGTTGGGTGTTGTTGAACTTTCCGAGTGTAAAATTTTGTCATGTTATGAAAAGCATAAAAAAAATTATTTTTAATCTGGATAATTATTTTGTTTTTGGTTCTAGGGAATAACATATTATCTCTCCTTATTGATTTTTCTCGCTACTATTATTAAAAAAATGTATTCAATTACAATGCATTAATTAATATAGTTACCTATTAAAAAATAATTGTCATATTAAATAGGCAGAATTAATAAGGTCATTTTTAATTTTTAGTTTCTTGCCTTATCGAAGGAGAATTAACATTACTGGGCGAAGGGAACAAGTTAAATCCCTACATCATTAATAGCATTGGAAGCACAATGCCTGCTTGCAGTACACCCTAGGGAAATCAGACCCATTTAGAGCCAACCGGCCACACTTGTAAAACTTAACAGCTGTGAACATTTCGCCTTCTATTTACTATCCCTTGTAGATTTTAGTCGGCGATGTTATAGGGAAAAGTTTGTTAACTTCATCATCTCTTCTCATATACCCCGTTCTATCTTACATAAATTAATTACATTGAAAGAAATAATAAATTTGACCTAGCTCATATCGTGCTACCTGAACCCTTAAAAAGGGTGTCCAATTTAAAAAATTATATATAGGGTATATATATGCATTTTATTTGTAAGATTGTCCATTTAAGAATCAACGAAAACAAGGTATTAACAAGCATAATTCAATACAATTCTTTATTTCTGTTCCTTACATACATAAGGTACATTTATATGACAGTTACTTCTCAGATAACGATGGTAGGTTTATTCTTACCTTTCCTAGACANTTTTTTTTTTTTTTTTTTTTTTTTTTACAATTTGATTATGTTATCAATATATTATATTATTTAAGAAGTTTGTTTCTTTAGTACAGCTTGAACAAGATTCTTCCAATGTTTCTTTCAAGATTCTTTCATGTTTTATTAGGTGGTATTAAATTATCTTGACACATTTTATTTAATTTCATTCTTTATATTCAACTATAATGAGCCCTTTCATTACATGGCCAAATTAAAAAAAAGTAAAAGTGTTAATGATAAAAAATGATTTGTAATTAATATCCTGTGTGTGAAGGTTGTCCAAGAAATATTTTTACTAAACTATCCTTATTATTTTTTTAATCACTTGATGTGTTGTTTGGTTCTTCCTTGAGAGATTCACTTCACAGAACTGTTGAATTTCCAAATGTTTAGCGAAACGTTATATGAACATAACATTAGAGAGATAGGGGAGAAGGCTGTATGAGCATGAGCAGCTGCTTTTGGCGTAGTAGGAAATGATTGCGTTATGTCTCTGCTTCTAATTCTAATCAGATTGAGTATGCCTTTGCCTTAGTCAGTACAGTGCCAAGATATCATGCCTACTGTATCAGTATCAGTAGGATCTGGTAGATCACTTCACGCTCTCTTTGCCTCCACCGAACTTTCTCCCTCATTTCTATCGCTCCGGTGCCCATCCTTGCGTTCTGTCCAATCCCCCCAACCTTTAGAATCACTCTCACCTTATCAATATTTAATGCCTTTTTCAAATTAAAACTTATCATTATCACTCGTAAAAAGGAGTAAATTAAGATTAAATAATGTTTCGAACCTTCTTATATTTTTTTTCTTTCACTTTTTATTATCTTAATTAAATTACGTCACAGCCATGATTCGCCAAACGTGTTCATTGTATTACCGGAGTATTTGAATCATGTTTTCTCCCGTTTGCACTCGCTTAAAAGCGTCGCATTTGTGGCTCTAATAGAAGAAACTATTGAAGTTGCTCTAAACATGATGTATTGTTTAACCGCAGAGAAAGACAGATGCGGGTCATCTGGCATTCAAAGCCTTCGTCTTCTTATATTGGATGCACCACGTGCCTACCATCCTCACCCATCTTTTAATATTTTTTTTATTATCTTTAAATTATCTTGAACCAACATAACTACTTTAACATAATCACCAAGCAGGGTTATTATTTCCCCCAATAGAAAAACAAAGGTTCTATTCTCTATGCATGCTCCGTCTGCCTCCATTTCTTATGTGTTTCACCTGGTCCATAACTTATTCAGTTTTTTGCTTCTTCTAATAGATAAGAACGAAATAATACATTAGTGAATAATTGGTGGGCATTTACAGAAAAGGAATGTTTATTTCTACAAGTTTCTGAAATAAAGGTTGAAGGCAAAACAAGATGAGAGTGAAATTGCAAAAAACATTGCTGAAGACCTCCAACCTTGGAGAAATATTAGGCACACACAAAAAACACTCTTTCTGAAAAAATAAAATAGACCTATTATGATTAAATAGGTCCTATTGCTTTTTTTTTATATTATTGATAATTTTGAAGAAGCTGAACCCCCTTCTCCCCTAATCTTTATCCTAAAGAGAAGGCCTTTTTTCTAAGTAATAACTTTAGAAGATCAGTCTGGACTTAATTCCCTCTCTTTTTATTTTCTCATGTATGTACATAGAGAGTATATTTATAGAGAGATAGTATTGTGATAACGCAAAAATAAGAGTAATAAGTTCTAAAGAGCGGTTTTCAAAAAATGTCAGTCGACAGTAGTTAAGAACGAGTTTTCGGACAGATTTTTCTACTTTGTCCTTATCTCCCTTAAGATCAAATTTCAGAAAACCCCTTCTTAACAGATACAAATATTATTTTAGGAATTATACCAAGTCAACGAATCCATTTTAGCGTTTCAACGAAGAGGAAAACGACGATTTAAAAATACGTTTATGGACGCCATCTTGAATCAAAGCTACCTACTGGAAACTCATTCACAAAAATGTTTATAACATAAAAGGAAGCTTAATTCCAAATTTAAAGGTTCTTTTGCAATTGGTTCCAGAGATATTGTCATTCGACTTTTGCATACGATATAATCTTGAATCAAGATGGCAGACGTAATACTTCTGAGAGAGCACGAAGGGGATAAGAGGAACCTACTAACAACATTGCTTGGTCATAGAATTATTCGTTCCAGAGAAATCATTATAATGTTTGAAAAATCGTGTTTTGTCTACCTAAGAATTAATACTACAAATAAATAAATGACGGGCCTTTCTGCAGGAAATTTGTTTTACTTTATATTTGAATATAGAGCGATTTTTACCTGGATCGATAGTTTTAAATATATTTGAGAAAAAAGCGTGAAAATAAACCTTCAAACAGAATCTTAAATAGAATAAATTTTGTAATTTCTGCTTAACAAAGAGAATGAAAAAATAAAGAGAATTTAATACTTAGTGTTTGCTTTTAGAACATCCAGGTTTACTTCTTTAAGAAATTGCCTTTTTTTAAGGTTTGCAAGGCAGGAGTTCCGCCCTTGAGTTTTTAAATTAGAAGTGAGTTAAAGTCAAGGTTAAGGGTCACTTGTAAGTGTGTTCTGTGTTATAAGGATGTAAATATTTTGAAGAGTCTCTTTGTACTGAGTAACATTTGGTAGAGTTTGGCTGGACCCCAGGGGCCAGGGCATCCACCGGGTGGCACCCGCCACCTGTTCTCTCGCCACACATCCTCACATCTGCTCCTACCAGCATGAGCTACTCTTTGCTATAGCACGATAAAAAAATATATTACTCTTTTCACAAGTATCGACAACTAATTAGTTAAATCCAAATTAAAAATTACGGCCAACAAAGAACAAACTTTAAAGCCTCGTCCAGACAGAGAACCGAACAGAGGAAACGAGCCTAGCATTTGGTATCTGCGCATGCCCAGTCTGAAGTGCGCCTGCGCATCTTACTCTGGGCATGCGCAGATTCCAATGTTCGGCTCGCATCCTCTGTTCGGTTCGGCAGTCTGGACAAGGCCTAAGTTATAACAAATGCCTGTTAACTGGATAAATTAAAAAAATATTTAGACCTGTAACCGAGGTATTTGTTTCTTTAACCCATTTGAATAATATCAATTCATACTCGTTCTCGTTCTTGTATCAACCATTCTAGTTTTTTGTACAAAATGATATAACGATAAAGGCATTTAAAAGAGCAAAAACAACTATTATAAATTGCATCACTTCACAACACAAAAACTTCTGCTTGTATCAAGTTTAAATGTTACATGCTTGTTTTTATTGTACTTGTATATGAAGTTTTATTGAATTCGTTACGTTAGAACGTAAACTATCAGCAAATCGTTGATTTCTCTATTTAAAACGTTTAGACCCGCTTTAACAGTTTTAACGATCTGTATCTCTTCATAGCGGTGTCGTTGTTGGTTTAACTAAAAACAATTAATTAAAAACAAATGTTCGTCTCATCGAATGGGTGATGTCAATATTTTCCCGTCCTAAAATTTTAATTTTATTTTTGACAGATAATGCTTTCCAACGAACTTTGCCCGTGTATTAGTAAAAGGAACATATACACCAATTTCAACTAAATCTGTCAACTTTTACTCAAGTTATCGTCGGACACATAAACGTTACTGACAGACAGATGGGTAGCATATTTTGTTGAATGGAAGAAGCTCACTAATGCTCATTTCAATTAAGGCTACTGAGCTTGAGTTTCTTTACAATTCTGGTTTACTAAGGATTTGAAGAGAGAAATTGAAAATAATAATAACAATAAGAAAATAATCCGTTATAAGAATGTATTTTTAATTTTAAAATAAACATTATAAATACAGTATGTTCTAAGTTCCAACTATATTGAAGTTTTGAGGATTGTTTGCTGTAGTATAGAATAATATATTGTATATACAATAGTTATATAGCGTGTTTATGAGAGGACATACGAATTAGTTCATGCCATGTGTCATTGAGAGGAAATTAGCGTGCTGTAAGAGAAAATATGTTTTCCATAAGTGGGATCACGTAATGTATCGTTAATCCTGAAGTTCAAGGTAAAATATATTTTAATAAAATACGATTTCATAAGATTTGACAGTAGGATTATTCATGACAGTTACAGCTGTTTAAAACAATTTACTTCTGCAACTGAGTATAGTATTATGCAGAATTTAGAAGTACATAATATTATATAGTATTTTGAAAAATTAATTTAGTATTTTTAATAATGTCAGAAAAGCTAACAAATAATAAACAAAGAAAATACATCCTAAATCTAAAATAATGGCAGTTTGACAAACATAGAGAGTTTGAGAAACATAATAAATTAAAAAAATTACCCAAGGAAAGTTTGACTTACTATATATTCAGTAAATTCTGAACAAGGTTTGTTTTTTAACATTTGCCTTTTGTAAACATTAAATCTACTATTTAGACTTTAGACCAATAAAATCCACAGTGTTTACATTTTTATAATCAATATTAGCATGGTATACGAGATACTTCAAATGTTATTTAAATAAAAAAATGTATGCATATATTTGTATATTTTTGTTTATTTTTTAAGCCAATACCCGACCTCGACCTACCTTTGGTTATTTTAATACATAAAAAAAACATCGCATGGAGTTAACAATGACGCTAGCTGATCGTAAACATTTATATTATAGTGATTCACGCATGAATAGTTAAATTTAGGAGGCAGAAAAAGTTATTTAATTATTTTTTTTTTTTATCTCATTGTGTAGTTATTATTAATTTTTCATCAACTAATTGTATAATTTACAATTTACCAGTACACTTTTTGTTGCTTTCATCGCTTTATTTACGCTTTCATCGAGTTATAAATAATTACAATTAAGAATTGTTAACCTTCTTTCTTTTGATTGAGAAGATAATATAACATCTGAGCAAAATTATTCCCAAAACAGATTTTCCCCTTAAATCTTTTAGTCCTGATTATCATGATATTAGTTGCCATTAATGGAAGGATGAGCTTTTACCGTCGATGTAATCATTACATTTCTCTGAGAATCAAATTAAATACATTTATTACTGTTCGGGCACACTCGTCTCCATTGAAGTTATTTTTAACTTTAATGTATCGTTAGCCTGGATACATTTATGTAACTTTTTTTTTTTTCGAGTATATAGATAAAGTAATGTTACAGGTCCTCCCCAGATTTTTTTTTTCTTATATTATCCTTATTATGAATTATAACGGAATATAATTGGAATGTATTTTACCTCAAAACCCCGAGCTCAGACAACTTGCTAACGAGAGAGTAGATCTTTAAGTAGATCTTTACAACAAATATATAATATATTTTTTATACAACGATGAAAATAAAGTTTAAAATATATGACAAAACCTCTTATAAGCTAAAATAAAAATAAAAAATCTTAAAAATCACAATACACGGCATTCAGACCAAACTAGAAATTTCAAATTAAATTCACTTTTGTCTGAGGAACCACCCCCCCCCCCCCC
>KZ651107.1:573680-594145 GCA_001010745.2 Gerris buenoi
TTTTTTTTTTTTTTTTTATCTTAATACAAGTTTTCCAACCAAATATGTAATTAACTTTTTCGTATTACAAAATGTCAATACATTCTCTTACGTTTTGGCTAATTGCTATATTTTTCCCATCTTATAGTTTATCAATTTATCTACAAAGATAAAATCTTTACATATACTTTTACCTTCACGATTAAACTACTTGTTTAATATGCAAATCTTTTAAAACAAATTTCCTTGAAGGTTAATTACTACTATTTCTTTGTAACTAATTTCCATTTTGGGCAAATCAACCAATAAGACTCCTTCTACAAATAAGTCACACAAATACTTTTACGATCATTCATTAGGCAAATATTATAAAAGAAATTGTTTACTTCCGAGCTTTCGTGGTCCTCCTAAACGCTTGAGGAGTTTTGTGGCAACAGTCCCTTTAGGGGTCGAGACCTGCTACTAATGTTTTCTTCATGATTGTAGTTGAACGACCTATTTCATTCCCCTTGAAATCGTTTGTCCATTTGTAGATTTCTCGGCCTTTTCTTAAGACTGAGAAATCTACGAAAATGGAATCTATTATTGTTGTTTACCGTTGTGTTTCGTCGAGTCAGATAATCTATAAGCAAACTAACTCTATTTGAATTTGGTGCTGAAGTATAGTTATGAGTTATTCTGTTTGTTTTTTTCCTTTTTGTCATTCATTATTCATAAGGTTTAGTTGTAACTGATGCCGCTCTGCGAGCTCTGTATTCTTTAGAATCCGTATTCCCTTCGCTTAGCTTCTAGTCAAGGGACCCTCCGCTTATCGACATGAAACTTTTAACATTTTCACTCCCCCAGCTGAGACCTCATTCATTTATTATTCTTTTCGTGATTCTTATCCCTATACCTCACACCCTTTGGCCTTTTTGTCGGTTAACCAACGTCTGAAATTTTTAAAGTGGAAACTCTAATAACTCTCCTTATATAGAACAGAAACGGAGAAATAACTTATTTAAAAACAACTGAGAAGAGAGAGAGAGAGAAAAAAGTTTTTTTATGTTATGTAATATTGAATACAGTTTTTATGCATAGAATTAAGTAAAACCGATTGGGATTTTAAAAATAGACATGATTATTTGTTAAAGGTTTACTTTAATTCGCAAAAATTTTAAATTGAGTCGCAATCCCCTCTCTTTCCACAATTTGAATCAAGAAAGGTATTTTAAATTCCAGAAAGATTTATGATCAATAAAACTTATATGATTAAATCGGCTGTAAAGTTAATACTATCAGGAAACTATTTGATGGGTACTTCTTTACTTTAGCACCCCCCTTGGTTCTAAATAATAGTCTGACCGACAAAAGTCTCAAAGGTTTGCGTGTTGGTCTCCCCAAGACATCGAGACTCCTGGGAGCAGTTTTATTACGCTACTAGGGACGATCAAATATAAACGGGACTTTGATCTCTGAGCAAAAACGGTTGATGGGGGCGGGACATCGCTTCTAGGGTATTTAGGTGGGGTCATTAGAAGGGCCAGAGGGGGTTGTTTTCCCATTTAACGTTCACCAGTAGCGCTCGCGATGTCTAAGTAACAGGTGCCTCCTCTATTGCGCAACGCATTATTACTAGTATAAAATTTCTTGCCTGTGAAGGAGTCAAACCTCCGGAAATTTTCCAAAGGTTGACTGCGCGGTTCGGGGACCAAACCCTTTCAAGAACCTGTGTGTTTGTCTAGCACAAAGAGTTTCAGGAGGGAAGAGAACGCATAGAGAATGAGAAACACGATCGTCATCTCCGGACGAGAACATTCGTGCGGTTCGTGACATTATTGAAGGTGATCGACGTGTGGCTGCACAGGGATAAGTTATGGGAACTGCCATCTAGACAGTCACATGTCGATCACCTTCAATAATGTCACGAACCGCACGAATTTTCTCATCTGTAGTAGCTGCTCCGGAGATGACGATCATGTTTCTCATTCTCTACGCGTTCTCTTCCCTCCTGAAACTCTTTGTGCCAGACAAACACACAGGTTCTTGAAAGGGTTTCGTCCCCGAACTGCGCAGTCAACCTTTGGCAATTCCCGGAGGTTTGACTCCTTCACAGGCAAGAAATTTTATAATAACGCGTTGCGCAATAGAAGGTGGCACCAGTATCTCATAAATCGCGAGCGCTACTGGTGAACGGTCTTAAATGGGGAAACGAACCCCTCTGGCCACTTCTAATGACCCCACCTAAATACCCTAGAAGCGATGTCCCGGCTCCATCAACCGTTTTTGCTCAGAGATCAAAGTCCCGTTTATATTTGATCGCCCCTCGTATTTTAAGGTTGAGTTTTATCATGTGTAAGATTAAATCTTTTACCAAAATCTAAAGGAGAATGAGTTCTACAGTTTTCTTAGCGAATATTTAATACACGTTTGTCTTAATAGTTAATTAGACTAAGGGATATTATCACATTTATATACACAAGTGTGATATTCCTTTGTCTTAATAGTTAATTAGACTAAGGGATATTATCACATTTGTATACAAAAGTGTGATATACCTTTGTCCCAAGGTGCATTGGACAAAATATCCCTTTATCTTAATAGTAATTTAGACTAAGGAAAAAATGCTACTCTGTTCATGTTCCTATGTCTAATAACTATAAAAAAAGCGATATAGGGAGGTGCTAAACTAAAAAAGAACCATTAGATGAAATTAATGCACATTATTATAAACAATTTAGAATATTTTCAGAGAGCTAAAATATCTATATTGACAAAAATTTTGTAACATTTAATCCATGGAGCCTAAAATTCAATAATTAAACAATCTGACCGAGAAAACTAAGACAGCTTTCTGATATATAATCTCGGTCCCAGATCCCAGAAACATGAATATATTGTAATTTATCCTTAGATTGAATAGGCTTAGACTTCTTTGGTTGAACTTTTTTGTTGATTCTAGAGAAGGATCCAGAAATTAAATTATTGTTAAGCCAATATATTTATTATATTATTAATATAATAAAGAATAATTAATTCCGAACATGTAGCACAATAAATAATGAGAACAAGAAACACAAGATAAACTAATTACAAATATATCAAATAATACTTTTTCATAAATGTTTATGGTACTAATATAAAATTAAATTTGTAGCTAGCCATAGTATTAATATAATGTAGCGATAATGTTCTTGAACATTTTAAAAAGTATAAAATTAGTAGTTAAAAAATCAAAACCTATAAATTATATAAACCTTCTACTCTTTTCTAATAATCATTAATCAACGAAAATAAAACACAATTTTCAATTCAGTCTCATTTTTTTAGGCAGACTTATCGAATTTTCCAGTGTTTAACTATAATTATCTATCACTAAGGCATATAACATATGACATAAAAAACCATCCCTACTAAAAGGAACTGTTGATCAATTAAAAGAAGATACTATCTTTCAACGAATAAATATCTGATACTAAGTTAAAAACTTCTTTCGCCATCACATATATAATTTTCTTATTGTTTTTGAGGAATTTATTTTTATAATAATAACTTTTTTTTAAAATAAGTTTTTTATAATTTCAAGTAAGGTTCTTCCTGGCTTAATATAGATTTATTTTTTAATTTAAATAAAATTATAATTACTATTTAAAAAGGGAGACAGACAGAGAAAAATAGACTTCAGCGCCGAGACTCAAACCACGGACCTTCCCTCATAGATATATTTACAATTTTTTCCCCTTCATCAGTTTTCAAATAATTCATAACAGGATTTTTGAAAATTCTCCTTTACCATTAACTCGGATTCAAGAGTTAAACAAGCTAGCCACTTCCTGTCCTTCCTTTTAAAATTTGTAAACTAGCACACAAGTAACTCGAATCAATGAATTGTTTTGCTGATTTTCTTTTTAAAAAATGGAGTTCAATTTCGATTACTGGCATAATTGAGTATAAATAAAATCGACACGTTGCAATTGCATATTAAATTATTGATTTACATTGTAATCTCTTGTTTAGAAAATGTTTATCCCTTTCATTTATATAACTGTATCATATGATGAATTATATGATATTCCATGTAATACTCGGAAAACTAGACGAAGTCATGTTGTAGTCAAACATTTAAAGTTTAAGTTATTGACCCCACCATCAGATATGAAACTAACGACATAGACCAAGCCAACAAAGTACATGAGGAGAAGAAGATCATCTATGAGAAGTGCATCGAGTTTTATAAAGATAAGTTTCGAGCTTCTCATGGTGATAGAGATTATAAAGTGTATGAATTGTGGTTTGGAACAAGAGGGACTATACCAGCTAGAACTAAAAACTTCTTTGACGAGATCGGTACGGACCAGAATTTTTTAAGACTACTTTCAGAAAATATAATTTTGGACTCATTAGGTATCCTTAACCACCATGTTTATTCTTAATTTTTATGTTTTATTATTATCTTTGTTAATTTTTAGTATTGTGAGTTTATGAATTACTTGATAGTTCATTGTAATATCTTTGACAAACTTATATTAGTTTTATAGTGCTACTCTGATTGTATTAGTGTATTACCATAGACTTTACTTTAAACTAAAGGATTTATAATTTAGCTATTATTATTTTAAAATGTTGTCATTAGATTGATAAGTACGCTGTGTGTGAAAGCAAACCTTAATATAAGGCCAGCCTCACTTGTTTATATTTTGTAAATAAAGTGTTTATATATGGATGCGAAAATGCTATTTACAGTAAAAAGGAATAACTTTGTGAGACGACAATGTAACTCCGTTTACGATTTATAGATAAATAAAGCAAATACTTATTAGAAGAAATCTAGGTATGAAACATTTAAAGGCAGTGTTAAAGATAAATAGAAAAAAAATAAAGGTAAAGGTTACATCAGTAAAGATGTCTTCGAGTTTGGTCGGTTCACAGTCTGGAGTCTTGCAGCAGGACTGCGGTACCTGTCCCAAGGGAGTCTTGAACCAGTCGAACGGCTCATTGTTACCGCAACATTCCAACTGCACACAAGTCCACAAATCACTGAAAAACTTCACATCTCCGACACAGAAATAATTCTTTATTGGGTTCATTCACTCGTTGAACTTCGTATAGCCTCGGGCCATTCTTACACAAAACAATCCGAGCCTTCAAATCGCTCACACACTCACCAATTATATCTTGCTTTCCTTAAAGCAACGGCATGAAGTTGAAAAAAAAAATGTTTTAAAAAAGGAGAAAGGTATATATAGAATAATTTTGTAAATAAAAACCTCAGATTGTATCTTATCCATTACTGGACTGTCTTCATGTCCGTAATTGGTCATGTGATAAGAAATATCCTCAGCGATAGCATCCTCCATGTTGCACTCACTCAGAAATATGTATGCACCCATCAGGATGCCCCAGAGAAACAATACGACGATCAAGCCACAGTACTAAAGACAAAAGAAACATCGTATCCTTAATCTCGTTTATGCTGAGCAAATTGCCGTCATATCGATGTTTTGTATTGGCATAATGTTGTTCACCATGGTAAAATGCTTTAATTGATTACTTGTAATTATAATTAATCTAGAACAATTTTTAAGTGATTATTCCTAGTGTGTTAGTAAGGCAATTAAAGGGACCTTACTTGAGCCCTAGCCACTTTACTAACAGATCGCTTTAAAAACCTCAAGCTTAATATGTACCATAACTTCTGGGCGTATCACTCCCTTTCTAATTATCAAATCATTCCCAAATGGACAAATTCGTAAATTGAAATGCTATCTTATAGAAGGCCCATAATAAACCCTTTATTTAAATAGGTGCTTATTGTGAGTATTTTAATATCGTTAACCTCGTGATGGTAACGTATTTCAGTCTCGTGGTTTAAGGTTTACTGCTACTTGTTCTTATATTACTACAAAAAGGGCTTTTTTTACCAGAAGGAGAAGGTAATCGATTATTATTTCAACGTCTCAGGATGAAGCTTGACTTGTTTGACATTCACGTCAAGATTGTCGCAACTTGATTAAAATAGTCACCGTGAGTTGTTTTTTTACTAGTTTTTTTTTAATTATTGTATAATAGCCTTGATGATCATAACATCGAAGCTTAAAAAACATCCTTAACAAATTAAGTTCAAAATACCCTTTGTCATTTAGTAAAAAAAAAACAGTGGAGGTGGAGAGGAAAAGGACCTGATGGTTTTTTAACTCTAGAAGTAAGAAAAAGTTATCTTTGAGATTCGGATATTGAAGGCTTACCAGAAAGAGAAGAATGGGTTGTGTGAGGAAGAAAAAGGACGAGGAAGCAATGAAAATGACGGCCAGACCGTAGATAATAAGAATAGGAGGACTGGTATCCAGATGGTGTGTCAGCCCCGTTATACGGCCAGCTACCAACCACAGCCACACACCCAGGCACAGGATCACGCACCCTGACACCTGCACACCACCAAGCATTTCACGTCCAGTACTCTGATAAAAACACATTCAATCCCCCTTCCTTCCACTAAACATTTTAAGGCTATTTATTTCCTTAGCTTCATTACATTAAATAATAGCTAAATTTATTGTCTGATGTTTGCGAGATAATCTTGGTGGAAGATCCTTGGTTGAAACGCGCAAGCAAGATTTTTTTTTTGCAACTGAAAATGGGGATGGTAAGTTGTAATATGGGCACTTCTTTACTTAAGCACCCCACACCTATATCCCTGTCTCCTGTCTTAGTTATTTAGGCAAAGGAACATATACAAATTAGGCCACTTTTATAGAAAAGGGCTCCTCACTCTTTTTTAATCTAATATACTTTCGGACAACCGAATACTCACTTATTTTTATATAAAAGTGTGATAATCCTTTGTACCAAACCTTATTGGACTGAATATCCCTTTGTTTTAATATAGGTAGTTAGACTAAGGGATATAAACTCTCCTGTATATATCCTTTTAAAAAAAGGGGCCCCTTTTCTATAAGAGTACCCAAAGTAGTGTATATTCCTTTGTCTAAATTGCTATTAAGACAGAGGGATATTTAGTCCAATGTACCAATTTTATTGTCCAAGGTACCTTGGGGCAAAGGAATGTCACACTTGCGCGTGTATATTTAAATGTGATAATATCCCTTAGTCTAATAATTAGTAACATTTTACGCTAGAAAAACTGTAGAAATCATTGGCCTACAATTTTCTTTATCAGATTTAGTCTTACACATAATAAGATTCAATCTTAAAATAGCCTAATTTAACTGCCCCCAGAGTCTCTATGTCTTGGTTGTCAGGGCAGATTATTGTGTACCAGGGGGGNCGGCTCATTGTTACCGCAACATTCCAACTGCACACAAGTCCACAAATCACTGAAAAACTTCACATCTCCGACACAGAAATAATTCTTTATTGGGTTCATTCACTCGTTGAACTTCGTATAGCCTCGGGCCATTCTTACACAAAACAATCCGAGCCTTCAAATCGCTCACACACTCACCAATTATATCTTGCTTTCCTTAAAGCAACGGCATGAAGTTGAAAAAAAAAATGTTTTAAAAAAGGAGAAAGGTATATATAGAATAATTTTGTAAATAAAAACCTCAGATTGTATCTTATCCATTACTGGACTGTCTTCATGTCCGTAATTGGTCATGTGATAAGAAATATCCTCAGCGATAGCATCCTCCATGTTGCACTCACTCAGAAATATGTATGCACCCATCAGGATGCCCCAGAGAAACAATACGACGATCAAGCCACAGTACTAAAGACAAAAGAAACATCGTATCCTTAATCTCGTTTATGCTGAGCAAATTGCCGTCATATCGATGTTTTGTATTGGCATAATGTTGTTCACCATGGTAAAATGCTTTAATTGATTACTTGTAATTATAATTAATCTAGAACAATTTTTAAGTGATTATTCCTAGTGTGTTAGTAAGGCAATTAAAGGGACCTTACTTGAGCCCTAGCCACTTTACTAACAGATCGCTTTAAAAACCTCAAGCTTAATATGTACCATAACTTCTGGGCGTATCACTCCCTTTCTAATTATCAAATCATTCCCAAATGGACAAATTCGTAAATTGAAATGCTATCTTATAGAAGGCCCATAATAAACCCTTTATTTAAATAGGTGCTTATTGTGAGTATTTTAATATCGTTAACCTCGTGATGGTAACGTATTTCAGTCTCGTGGTTTAAGGTTTACTGCTACTTGTTCTTATATTACTACAAAAAGGGCTTTTTTTACCAGAAGGAGAAGGTAATCGATTATTATTTCAACGTCTCAGGATGAAGCTTGACTTGTTGACATTCACGTCAAGATTGTCGCAACTTGATTAAAATAGTCACCGTGAGTTGTTTTTTTACTAGTTTTTTTTTAATTATTGTATAATAGCCTTGATGATCATAACATCGAAGCTTAAAAAACATCCTTAACAAATTAAGTTCAAAATACCCTTTGTCATTTAGTAAAAAAAAAACAGTGGAGGTGGAGAGGAAAAGGACCTGATGGTTTTTTAACTCTAGAAGTAAGAAAAAGTTATCTTTGAGATTCGGATATTGAAGGCTTACCAGAAAGAGAAGAATGGGTTGTGTGAGGAAGAAAAAGGACGAGGAAGCAATGAAAATGACGGCCAGACCGTAGATAATAAGAATAGGAGGACTGGTATCCAGATGGTGTGTCAGCCCCGTTATACGGCCAGCTACCAACCACAGCCACACACCCAGGCACAGGATCACGCACCCTGACACCTGCACACCACCAAGCATTTCACGTCCAGTACTCTGATAAAAACACATTCAATCCCTCTTCCTTCCACTAAACATTTTAATGCTATTTATTTCCTTAGCTTCATTACATTAAATAATAGCTAAATTTATTGTCTGATGTTTGCGAGATAATCTTGGTGGAAGATCCTTGGTTGAAACGCGCAAGCAAGATTTTTTTTTTGCAACTGAAAATGGGGATGGTAAGTTGTAATATGGGCACTTCTTTACTTAAGCACCCCACACCTATATCCCTGTCTCCTGTCTTAGTTATTTAGGCAAAGGAACATATACAAATTAGGCCACTTTTATAGAAAAGGGCTCCTCACTCTTTTTTAATCTAATATACTTTCGGACAACCGAATACTCACTTATTTTTATATAAAAGTGTGATAATCCTTTGTACCAAACCTTATTGGACTGAAGGTAGTTAGACTAAGGGATATAAACTCTCCTGTATATATCCTTTTAAAAAAAGGGGCCCCTTTTCTATAAGAGTACCCAAAGTAGTGTATATTCCTTTAGTAGATACTAAAGTAAAGAAGTGCCGTGATGTAGAACACTTACAAACATGACATTGTTCTTTTTCGTTGTCTCAATAACTAATATAATAATATATTTTTTGCTTTCGAGCTTATCTAAGGTAACGGAAGCTATGTGATCGTTCTAAAGATTTCAAAACGGGGAAAAATTAAATTAACTTAACATTAACAGGTTGTAAAAGCATAAAATCATTAATGTATACAAAATTTTGAACACGTGAAGTTGTGCTTTCCCTTTCAAAGATAGAAAAAACCAATATAAATAAAACTAAAAACAATGTTATAGATAAATTACTCCTAGATAGTCTATTAATGGAATGCTTGACAACCAAAATCATTTTTTTTTAAAAGAAAGCTAGAAAAATCCGTGGTATGGATTTTCAAGTAGGTATGACTATTGTAAATTGGATCCATTATTCCATTTAAGTTATAGCTGACTCCTACTCTAGGTTTATTTAACTTTTCTTCAGTTTGGCTGTTGATTGTAAAAGTTAAAATAAAAACAGTTCGTATCCACTTACAATAAAAAACCAGTTAAAGTTATAGACGCAGGAGTACCAGGAGAGAGATGATACATTTAAACTCGAGTCACTCCTACTCTTATTGCTTTTACTCTTGCCGCTTGCCTTGCCACTTCTACCTGTAGAATGCTTATCTGAACACTTACCTTCGCTAGCCATCAATATCTTGTAAATTTGCTTAAATTTTATATATCACCAAGCCATTATTACGACTTATTCTTTACGCCTAACATCTAGAAATTCATAATATTTCTTATAAATAATTCTGTCACCTTATAGATAAATTACTCCTAGATAGTCTATTAATGGAATGCTTGACAACCAAAATCATTTTTTTTTAAAAGAAAGCTAGAAAAATCCGTGGTATGGATTTTCAAGTAGGTATGACTATTGTAAATTGGATCCATTATTCCATTTAAGTTATAGCTGACTCCTACTCTAGGTTTATTTAACTTTTCTTCAGTTTGGCTGTTGATTGTAAAAGTTAAAATAAAAANATGTTCCTTTGTGTTATAGATAAATTGGACTATGTGGTCTGTAGTCTGTAATATCAATATAATATACTGTGAATGTGTCAAATATTTTTAAAAAAATCCATTATTTCCTCTACGTATCGAATTAAATAAGTTTTTACCTTTTTTAGTTTACTTGCCAGTATAAGTCAGGCGAAGTTAAGCGGATCTCTTTTAGTTTAGAACCCCCTAACAGGAAGAAGGTGTATGTTTGGAATGTTCTTCTTTAGACTGTTAATCACCTTATAAAAACAGAAGTATGATATTCCTTTGTCCTAAAGTACATTGGACTAAACATCCCTTTGTTTTTAAACGAGGGCAGTGAGTTCTTCATTTCAGAGACTTGGGATTTGAAAAGTTTGTTTGTTTAACGATAACTAGAGTAAAAATTGATCAATTTCAACGAAATTTGGCACATAGATGCATCTCAGCATTTGTGAGAACTGTATAGGATTTGAAAATTCCACACTAAACATTTCCAAGATTGCGATCAATATGACGCCACTTTTTAAATAAAAAGTTTTAGTCATCATAATGTGTTATCCATAGTTTTAAAGGTCTTTAAGAGAAGGAAAAGCATATGTAACTAATAAAATTTGACACTGTATATTTTCACGATGGCGGCCAATATGGCCGGCGACTATACAAAAAGTTTTTAGTCAGTATAAAATGTTATACATCAATTTAAAGCTCTTGAAGTCTAGGAAAGGAATATCTAACTATTAAAATTTCACACATCATATTTTCAACATGGCGGCCAATGTAACGAATACTAAGAAAAGTTTTAGTCTGCATGACATGTTATACATCTTTTTAAATTAGGAAAAGTGTAAGTAACTATTAAAATATTTATTTTAATAAAAACGGTGGCCTGTATGACGGGCGACTAAAAAAAAGTTTTAGTTAGCATATGTTAACAATCGTTTAATGGGTATTTAAAAAAATATGTATATATACAAACACTGGTATAAACAGGCGAGCGTAGCGAGGCTGCAGCGAATTTATTAAAGTAAAAATAGTGTATAAAAAAGCGGAAACAGCGAGCCTGCAATCATTTTATAATATAAATATTTACTACAAATGCTGTAGAAACATCGAGCGTGCAAGCCTGTATTACATTATTAAATAAGTATTATGTATGGATGAAAGGATAACAGTTTTAGCTACCGAGAATGTGTGACTTTACAGGAAATGAGCTTACAGCATCTCGGCCTCTTTTAACAACTTTAAATTTAAAATTGGGGCCAATATGAAGACGACCAAGGAAGACGGCCAATAGGAAGATTTTAGTCTGCATGACTTGCCATACATTGTTTTAAAGGGCTTGATGAGTAGCAAATGAATATGTTTTACAATTCAAACTTTATATGGTGTGTTAGGTAAAATAATTTTAAAGCTCTTTTCTGGTTGAATAAATCAGGTCTTCACGTATAAATTATCCTGTCACAATATTGAGAACAGTGTAGTAGTACGGCTGATGTATGCCCACAATTCTACGCGAGTGCTTTATGCACACCAACACTAGTTAAATAATTAAGACAAAGGGATAGTACTACTTTTACTTACAAAAGTATGATGTTCCTTTGTGTTATAGATAAATTGGACTATGGGATATTACCATTTTTTATATAAATTAAGAAGAGTTTATATTTCTTTGTCTAATTTTCTCCCCCCTCCATGCTTATGCCAAATTTGTAATAAAATAAGGGGTTACCAATCTAGAAGAGTGCCGTTAAGTATTTGTAGAGACTATTTACCTAATCACTTTCAAATGAAACGTGATGGTAAATTGGACTTGGAGGTTTTATATTGTATAGGTTCGGATAGAAATAATTGGGCATCCTCAAGAATACTCGATCTTTTATATAATGGAAGTACTTTGTACATGGAAGGAAGGCTCCCAATCAACCTGCCTCAAACTACTCCACGGTCTATTTTCTGAGGAGACTGCTTGTATTATCTCTTTATTTATTGGATTCCCAACAGCCGAAGTGAGAATACATTGTTTCATTTCTGTATGCGTGCACTACGTCTATTGTTTTCAAAATGTCTTTATTCAGGTTGTTTATTCTAAAAATTAACTTAATATAATAATTTTTAATTTATTCAGGTTGTTTATTCTAAAAATGAACTTAATAGGTATAATAATGTTTAATAAATTAGCATTTTATGTTATTTTATAAAATTAAAAAAAAAAAATGTCTTCTTGTATCTCTTAAGAAAAAATTGAATAATACTAGTTCTAGAATAAACTTAAAACGAGAAAAAAAGCGTACGGAAAGTGCTTAACAAATAGCTGTAGAAAACTACTTAGCAGTGAATAATGTTAGTGGTAACATAGCAAGTAGCGTGGGTTGGCATAATAAATCTGTTAAAAAAAATAACAGTGCATGCGTTGCGTTATAAGCGAAACAAGTCACTAAGATGTATGGATAGTAAGTGTCTACTGACGAAGTTATAACTTGTTTACTGCTCTTAGAAACTCCAATTCTAACGACTTAATTCTTTTTCCTTTATTACCTTGGATGAAAATACTCTTTTTTCTTGCCACATCTTAATAGTATAACTAACAAATTTCCTGTGCGTGCTAAGGAAATTTAACATAAAAAATTTATGTTAAATTTAATTATTCGAAAATTTATTTTCTTGAGTTTAAGGATTCATACTATATTAACCTGGTAGGGAGCCGAGATTTTTTTTTTTTTTTCTTCAAATTTTTAAACTTGTTCCTTTCTTTATTAAAAATGAACTTTTTATCTCTTTCATCTTAATGTCTGATTGCTTAATTTCCTACTTTTAGTTACTACTTACCTACTTTTAGGTTTTTACTTAGTTACCTACTTTAGTTCTTTTTATATTTTCAACCAAAGGTACTTTTTGGTAAAGTTGGTCCCTGATGATGATTAATTTCAATATTCGGGACTATTCACGTGTCTATGATTAAGTTCCAAATAATCTCGGTGAAAAAAAACTGACATAATTTTAACCGACTAAACCTACAGTGCACAATTGAGTTGGTGGTTTAGTAGAATAGTAGGCTGCTCAAAATCATAATTGTGGATAAAAACTAATAAATGTGTTATTCATACAACTTTCCTAATAAAAAGAAAAGCTATTTTGAGTTGAGTAATGAAAAAAGCAGTTGCCAAATATTTGTTTTATTTATACAGTAGCTAAGCAATCGTTCCAAAAATTTACTTTGTCTCTACATCCTAAGGTAAAGAACATTTTGTGACTTGTAAAAGAATATTACTATTGTTGCTTGCATTTTATGGACAAATAATTTCATAAAATATTATTTATATGAGAATTTAACGTGCAGTGGACATAGCTTGGACATACCCTGCTCAAGGATGCTAATGATTTAGGTAGGTAAGCCCATGACTGGAATCCACTAGGATTCCAGAAAAGAGGAAGACCTAGCAATGTGTGAAAACACATTGCTTTCACACCGAATTTAGCTATGACAATCAGCTGCGGTAGGGACAAGTTATGGACTTGGTCAGAATCTGGAAAAAATGGAAAACTTTCACCGCTGTGCGCCATAGACTCGGTGTGATAGCACTTTTAAGTAAGTGAGTCTAATTTGACAAATATGTATTTATAGAGTGAACATTTTTGGGTTCAATAACTTCCCTACTTTATTACAATCAGCACAGATTTCCTTCAAATGTAACCCCAAATTAAAATTTTTAACTAATAATAAATAATATACAGATCCTAGATCCTTATATACATAAATTCATTTACTTTCTAGTAAATTGGCCTAAGCCATTGATAATCCTTTATGGTTTATGATTTAAAATATTATTCCACTATAATTATTTACTTTCTTCAATATTGCTGCTCACTCATACATAATTGAACATATTAATGTTTAATATTTAAATCAAATTATAATTATTATCAACTACGGGAAACAATCAGAGAAAAAAAATGATTGTTTCCTGTAGTTGATAATAATTATAATTTGATTTAAATTAAAATTTAAATGTTCCATAGTATTAATACTACCAAAAACGTAAAAAAAAAAATGTTTAATATTAGTAAAAATTCACTTCTTTTATAAACTATTTCTTTTTTATTCTAATATTATTTATTAAAATTATTACATCCACTTATTGCTTCCGAGATTACCAAAGGTAACGGAAGCATTCTGTTCACTTTTGAGAACGAAAAAGTTTTATGCTTCCGATTTTAAAAATTCCAAGACAGAAATCTGTTTCAGACATTGGATTATTTTTGGTCTCGTGTCCGTCTGTCTGTCTGTGTGTCCGCGAAATTTGAAATGTCCGACGATAACTTGAGTAATTCTTGACCAAATTTAATGAAATTTGGTAGACATGTTCATTTTACCATTGCCCAGGACGAGTTCGTTGGACAACGTTATCCGTCTAAGCGTCCACGCGTAACGCTCATGTAAATGTAAACTGCAAATTTAAAATTGGAATTTTAGGCTGGGGAAAAAATCAAACTTCATCTATTTAATGAGACAAACATTTTTTTAAAATGCAATTTTTTAGTAAAACCAACAGTGACACCGCTATGTAGCATTAAAGATCGCTAAAACTAGTTTTTAGACAATAAAAAATAAAACAATAAAGTAATATAACAATAATTTTAAGGTTAATATAACAATAAAGTGCATGAGAAGATGCGAGGAAGCTATGTGCCACACTAATTGACAGTCTTTCTTTTTTTTTTTTTTTTTTGCGAATCAGTACACTTGCACTTGTGAGTAGACATACTCAGACATAATCTTTACCCTCATCCATGTTGACTTGATAGGCTCATTTTTGTAGGAAGTTCAACATTCTTTGTTCCATACTATCCTTAGTTTTCCTACCATATCATTTGGTCATGGTCAATGTTTCATATCCATTTAATAGTATGTACTGGCAGTACTACTGCATTACTTAGATGTATTTTACTTCATATCCATGTTCTCCCAGATGTTATTGGCTATTCATGATAATGCAATCCTCATTAAACTTCTTTCTTCGAGCTGGCATCCTTAGTGTCAGTTCTCCCAAGTTTATTTCATTCGTTCACTTTATTTTCTATTGCTTGTTCTCCCATTATTAATGGATTTTTTTTTATATTTTTGTTTATTTTTATTATTTTTGTTTTTATCTGTGTCTGGTTTTTCCTGCCTCTCTAACTAGCCTCTAGCATTTCTAATGATTCTTCCCCGAGAGCTGAAATCAAAGCATTTTGCTGACATAACTTCCTCTTATTTCAATCCTCTTTTCATCCCTTCAAATGTTATTACAATTTTAACATAACTGTAAATAAATTTAGAAAGGTAGACTGTCAGAGGGATATACCTCTTGTTTACTTCTATGTACTACTTTCTTATGTAGTAAAATGGATTCTGCCTCTAGCCATAGGGGTACCATACGTCCCCTTATTTTAAGTTTTTGAAGGTGTCCCGTCGGTTGCCGAAAATGTACCATTTTTTGGAAAAAGGGACCTTTTCCAGAAGGTCGGGGTAAAAAAATTGGTTCAGTACTTACTTAACGAGTTTGAGGAGTCTTCAATCTTATTAAACATGTTATTTATTAATGGTTTGCTTGTCAACTGTATGATATTTACTCATCATCAAGTGGACCCGGTCGTTCTCTTCAATATAGATACCATGTTACTGTGGACAACTAATTTAAAATCTGAAGATGGCTAGTAAGTAAGTAGCCGAAACTTGTTATTTGTTAATGCAGATACTTAGTGAGAGGACCTAGTGTTTTTTCTCCCTTTTCAAAATGATAAAGAATATGTTATTTATTGTGAGGGGTAAATCTGCACTATATGCCCAACCTATTTCTTAAAGTCAAATTTACTTCCCTTTTTTTTAACTGTACCTTTTTACATTACAAAAACGATTTTGGTTGTAGCCTCTCGACAAAAAATTAATTGACAAATTATTTTTTTCTCTAAATATAAGGAAAATGATAAAAGATTATAATTATTTTTAGGTTAAGGTTAGTACTTGAACTATTGGATTTATCGGGATGACGCAACCTAAATAGTATCTATAAGCGGTACAAATCCTGTAAAAGAGTATCCAGAAAAAAAATAAATTCTGTAAAAAGGAACAGTTTAAAATAAAAGTACCTAAGTAAGTACAGTACGATTTACCAATTGATTTTGAAAGAGAAAATTTTATCTAAATAATCCATTTTTTTCCCAAAAAATCCCCAAAATATTCTTACCCCCCGCCCCTTTTGTCTTGGGGCTTTAATAGCTCAACACCTCCCCCTCCCAATTCCAATGTCCTGTTTTCAACTTAACTTTTTATACCCACCCTATCTAGCCATGAAGTTAGAACTTTTTGGCTCCAGTTCAAATATTATTAAATCGTTCTTTATTTTCCTGCTTTTGCTATTTTAATTTTATTATTTTAATATAATACACAACAAAGAAAACAGTGCCAAGTTTATTTCCAACAACTTGTTCATTTCAGTTTCAGTTGCTTTTTCAGTTATATTTACTTTGTCTTTAACTGCACTCTGCTTATTTCATTTTCACTAATATCTTGATCTTGTACTTTTTTCTGTAAGAGTTCCACTATAATTATTTAAAAGATTTTTACACAGCTGATGTTTTAATTAAATATTAAAAGGTATACTTATTAAAGATATCTATGCCTTTTTTTTTAATATGCATAGCTTTTAAATATTGAAGGAGTACTTTTAAAGATGATATTTTTAATAAATGTAGGTTTGGGTCGCAAGTACAGGAAAAACAAATGTGCCTATAAGGTTGAAAATGATATATGGTACCAGCAATATACAAATAATGACATACTATCAAAATTTCATTAAAAGCAGCGAAAATATTCCTTGATGCACAACATTGATTTGTGTAATTATTACAAATTATTTGTGTTAATTATTTGAGTTTAATTACAATTATGTGTGAAATGATTACAACAGGAATTCATGAAATTCGAGAGATAGAAATATTTCACTCTTTAGAATTGGTCTCAGTGCTTCCGTTACCTCCGGTAAGCCTGGAAGAATAAATATCCTGATTTTTCTTATGAACGACTAGTATGATCAACACAAAAAACCATATTATTCAGAGGCATTCTGTTATTTTATTTATTAGGTTTGAAACCTCAAGCCAACAGTTGTAGATCAGCAGTGGATATTATAACTTCAATAATCCTTGATTCTGAGAAAGTGAGTTATACTTATTATGATTAAAACAGGAAGAACCTAATACAAAATACATTAGTACTTTCCTCAAACCTATAAATGTTTCTAATAAATTTATTATAATAAATAAAATATTTGTGCTGCTCTTTCTTAAAACAAAGTCATCAAGAATTAAAATATGTACAAGAAATAAGCAAGGGAGAAATAAAAAGAATGAATTAAATATATATTAAAAATGTTATCACATTTTGGGAGGTGTGAGGTATATATTTACTAAATACTGTCAATAGAATTGAGGAAAACTTTTACAAATTTAGAAAATATGGAGGGACAATCATATTAAAATAGAAGGGGAAAAAGTGAAATTTTTTAAATCTCAAATAAACAAGGAATAAAACCACTTTTACATCAATATAAAAAGATAGTTTATTGCTTTAATTTTTTCTGAAGTCAATTTTTTTGGTGGCTAAAATAAAAAATAATACATTTATATAAATTACCAATTGCAACTTGTAAAGAAGTGTATTCAATTTTTATTACAATTTAAAATTAAAAAGAAATAAAATACATACTCATACTCACATATAGGATCAACTCATATAAACAATTTTGTTAATTTTTATTTTTTTTATTTTTACATATTATCCTTACTTTCTTAATTATTTAAATAAAAATAATTATTAAACTTCAATTATTTATAAGAAATAGTTTATTTTTTAATTGTATACATATAAAAATAAATAGTGATGAAGAAAGCCAATTATAAGCTTCTATGNGGGACTTGCTGCTGCCACCCGTGTACAAGGTTTTTATGAAATGAATTTAATTTCCTTATTTTAATATTTAAAAAAAAAAAAAAAAAAAAAAAAAACAGAAGTAGAGAGAAACAAGTGAACTCTAATTAAGATATAATCTTGTTCCCTTTTTTCGATGGTGTTGCGCCAAAAGGGCCAATCTGCATTTTGTATTTGAATTCTAAAACTTGAAAAGCTATTGAATGCCTTATTTATATTTTTATTCATTTAAAATATATTTGGCTACCTAATAAATAAGTCAAAATAACCAAATTTATTTTATTAATTATAAATAAAAAAAACAAATGTGATATTAGTTGCAGATTGGCCCTTTTGGTGCAACACCATCATTTTTATGTATATAATTAGCTTTATAAGCTGTTATAAAAATAATTAGCTTTTACAAGTTACTTTAAAATATAGTTTTAAATAAAAAAGTAAAATGGCATATAGAGTAATTTTCGAACAAAATTGTATGTGAAATTGAGAACATAAATTAGTATTGCTCTAATTTACTCAGGTTTACTTCATATCTCACACTAGATTTTGTATGGATTAATAATAAAAATCTTTGTGCAACTTTTCTTCCGCGGTAACTGAAAACTACAAAAGAGTCTCGCTTATCAAGACCCCCACTAGTCCAAGAATCCAGACGGACCTCAATAATTATTAGCAATTTTCAATCAATAATCTTTTTGAATTTATATCAATAAGATAATACGTTTTCATCCTAAAAAAAAATTTAGGTTTAAAAACTGGACATACGTTGAGTCTAAACGGTCATTTTTAAATTATTGTAGTTTTACTGGTACTTCTTAAGATTGTTACTCCCCTATGTTGTTTTAGAATATAAATGACTTTGACTAAATAACTATTAAGACAAAAGGATGTTTAGTTTAGTCCAATATACTTTGGGACAAAGGAACACCACACTTAGGAACCACACTAGGGGAGAAACAGTCTAAAGAAGAACATTCCTTAGATTGTTACTCCTCACTCCTCTCTGTTTTTTTATGAGGGGAGTAACAATCTAAAAAGTGTCGTCTTACCTAGCTAAAACTAGTTTTAAAACTGATCCGTTTAATATGGACTTTCAGTAATCCGGACCCATTAAAACTGGATTAGCAAGACTACTCTATTGCAATTTGTTTCCCCTCCAAATATAAGATAAAATGGGTATTAGCAATTATACAGTAATCTCTTGTTAAACGAGGAGGTAAGGTTCCATTGAGATCTGTCTATAACAAATATCACAGATAATATTCTGGTTAATTGACAATAATCAGATCAATTTTGCTCATAGTTCTATTAAAAAAAAAAAAAAAATGTATTTTTAAGGTACAGAATTGTTTAAGTTAATGGTCACTTTACTAAAATGAAGACCTAACAAAGTAGGAGACAACTCTATTCGATAAGTCAGGTTACACATGCTAACGCAGGCCTGTCCGTTTATACGCACACACAGTTTGACCTGCGTTTGACAGTCAACAGTTTGAACAGTCTAAACTGGTAGAACCCTTCCGCATAAGTGCCCCAATTTCTCCCGCATAAGTCCTCCCATATTGAGTGTACTTCTAAAGTGCATATACATTCATATAAAATGTGTACAAAATATTTTAGTTGTCTTAAGTTCAATTTTTATTTTCAAGAAATTAACAACATTATTAGATAGAAACTAAACATTTCAACATACACTTTAACCAATTTTATTTTATATTTTTAAATTCCTATTTCAATCGTTATTAAATTGTCATTTAAAAAACATAAATCAATTTCTCACTGCAAATCATATTTTTTTAATGCTAGTAAATTTTTTGATCAGAATATTTTATTTACAATAAAATAAAATTATATTAAAGTTTTAGAAGAATTGGGTTAAAATTACCTAAAGGTAAATTCATATCAGGTTTGCATTAATCTCCTGAACTGAAACAAATGTCATATTTTTGTCTCATTAAAAAAAGTACATGGCCAGGTAATTTAGGGTAATGAGTTTAATGTAATAAAATATACTAAATAGTCTCTATTTTGTGCAGTTAACACACAAGCAATTTATGGCTTATTAATTTGTGAGTATAGAAATCTAAATTTAGACTAATTGTGCTAAATAAAATTAAAATTATAAAAAATAAACAAATCTAAATTTTTCCTCTATTAAACAAAAAAAAAAAAAAAAAAAAAAGAAGTTAAATAATGCAATATTATATCAAAGTAGGCGGAGCGTTTTCAAATTTTGTATTCTTAC
>KZ651107.1:595170-612085 GCA_001010745.2 Gerris buenoi
AAATATCATACAGTTTTAAAAAAAAAAAAAAAACGAAATAAATAAAAAATACGCATATAAGGCTTTATTTTTATTTTTCAATTAGAAAGGAAAAAATATTTTTTTTAAATGGCCACAGTTCTCAAAGCGACCACAGCATGTATATATGTTACTAAAAATAAAAGTAAAGTGTTCTTTCTTTACAAAGCCCCAAGGAATGCCTGCATCAAATCTTCAAATCTACTTTGCTGTTAATCCTACGACTTACTTCTCTAAAACATTAAATGTGAATGCTTGAAATACAGAATTCCTAACAAATGACAAAATATGTTGATTACACTGCACAAACATTTATTTTTATCAGCATACACTTATACTCAAACCCCTAGTAGTACCGTGGCCATTAAAAGTTTTCTTACATTTTTTTTTTTTTTCCACTTTACAAAATTGCAATATGATGCCTTCTGAAATAATTTATTTTAAATTTTTGTCATTTTTTATTAAAGAGAATGTTTAATTTTAATATTAAGAAACAAGTAAAACAAATTAAAAAATAATTAAGTGTACTTCTAAAGTGCATATACATTCATATAAAATGTGTACAAAATATTTTAGTTGTCTTAAGTTCAATTTTTACTTTCAAGAAATTAACAACATTATTAGATAGAAACTAAACATTTCAACATACACTTTAACCAATTTTATTTTATATTTTTAAATTCCTATTTCAATCGTTATTAAATTGTCATTTAAAAAACATAAATCAATTTCTCACTGCAANTGTCTGTCGTCTGTGCAGGCACATGGAACGTAAACTACTGGGCCGATTTCGACAAAATTTGGATTTTATTATTTTTTTTTTATATTTTTTCCACCCATTCCAAAATTACAACATCCTTAGGGTAAGTGTCCATCTGAGACTTTTAAGTATCAAGACTCGCTCTCGAGATTGAAATCGCTAGTGGACATGGAGCTGAGACTAGTCTCGGAGACTCGCCGACTCTCCGAGACTGATGCTGCTCTGAAGTGGATATGGTTCTGAGACTAATCTCGTGACTAGCTCTCGAGATTTAGTCTCAGGTGAACATTTACCCTTAGTTTCTTTTTTTTATTTGTTTATAAACAAAAGACAACCAGAGAGAAATAATTTGAAATACATAGTAATTGATTTTATTTTAAAAACTTATTTGCAGTGAGACATTTGTTCGGAGACTTACATCAAAAACTGATAAAACAAAATAAATCAAACTTGAAACAATGTTATAATAATTGAATAATATAAATCATTGATTACATTCATTAAATGTAACTTGCTTTTACTAAATTACATTTGAAAATAATAATAGTAATAATAAACACTCACTTATTATTTTGGTATTAATAAAGAGGATAGTAAATCTAAAAGAATAATTCACAAATATTAATAAATTGAGCAATTAGTAATCTTTTAGTTAAAATTGCAACAAAACTTCCCTAACAAGCAAACCTGATAGGAATCTGATTTTAGCCTTTTTTTTTCTTTTTTTTTTAAATATTGAACACTAAAAAAAATCAGAAATTTCTTCAAAGGGTAGATTGCTGTTTATTACAATACAAGATTTGTTTTCTGCTTTTATAATAATTTAGTACAAGAGTTGTCCAAGAATTAAAGACTTATGAATTTTCAATAACACAGATGTTATTTCTCAAAGGATGGGAATACTAGTGTTGTGCTAACTCTCCCCTCTGGAACGAGCAGTAAAATAGCTCAGTAGCTGCTTCAGAGTGGTCTTTGACTGTGTGGTTTTGGATGTTTGAGAAGATCTATTATAGAATACCGCCAACTAAAAACAGCTGACCAAGGGAGTGTGTTTGCTGCACGGCAACCCTCAGCACTGCACTGACGTCGTCAGCACCACACTTTTGGATTTATTCAAATGGGATGTCCTCATTCATCCTGCTCATAATGCCGACCAAGTGCCAAATAATTTCCATCTTTTACTTCATCTGGACCAACATTTGGCCGGAAAACACTTGAAAAGGGTGAGACTATTTTAAGGATGGTGGAGGCGGAGTTCTATGACAAGGAAATCGATTGATGTTTATCTAAAATGTCAAATAATTTTTTGTAAAAAAAAAGTCTTCCTGATTTTTAAAATAATAAAAGTAATTAATTCTTGGACAACCCTCACAGATTTGTTTAAAACATGTAAGTCATCCTAATGTACAACCAGGTAAACAAAGCTTCTTATAGCCATTTATTCAGAAATTTAGTCCTAGGATTATTTCTTTCATTGTTTCCTACTTGATAGCATTGTTATATCATAACATAACAAGGTTGTGAAATCAGTCTCATCAAAAATCTTTTGATTGATACATGTAGAAGCCCATGGTTCAAGTCCGGCGCTGGAGTCAAATTGAATTTTTGATTTGTTTATTGGAACTTGTCTTACTTCTTAAGAGATCAAACCCAGATTAAGATTGGGCTTTTGTTCCAGAGTGTCTAAAGTCTACCCAAAATATGGGGTCCTTATTGCACAACAATACAATAAACTGTTATTATATAATATAATAACAGCTGCAATGATTTCAAAAGAGGCAGAGTTTTCATGTAGCTTTTGATACATCAAAAAAACAATTAATAAGTATTTTTCATGTTTTTTAAAAATTTTTTCTTTATTTTTAAATTTAAATTATGATTTAAGTTCATTAAATTGACATGTCTATCAGACTAAAACAGCAAACCTTAAATTATACCTAGGACATTGAACAGACATTTAAAATTTGTCCTTATTTGCCTTTTCTATTAATAGATATTATTTTTTTTTAAAAAAAGAGACATCAATAATATAATTTGCAGGTCTAAAAAATGTACATTTACACACATTTTAAGTAAGTAATTCTGATAAATGATTAATAGTAATTTTAAAACCAGTTGGACAATAGTTGAATAATTTTAACTTATTTCACTTATTTAAAAAAGTTATTATCTCATCTATTCTAAATAAAATCCCTGAGCACATACAAGAAAAGAGTATATTTGCATTACTCAGACCTAATTTCTAAAGTCCAAAAGTAAATCTATCCCCTCTGCTGGAAGTCATACCCTTAATAACAAATCTCTTGGATGTATTATGTATATTATACATATAGTAGAACCTCTGTTAACCAAAATAAAAGGGGCGGGAGTGATTTCAGATAACCAACATTTTGATTAATAGATATCTTGATTAATAGGTAATTTTTAAAGCTAATGTTGTCATAAAACTTATCATAAACATTTTTAACTTAGGAATGTACATTTTATGGACATATTTATGCACATACACTCTTATAAACACATTTTTTTAACAACTCCTATTTACTGTTTTTTTTTTTTTTTTTTTTTTTTTCATCTTTTAGCTTTCTAGCACAACTCTGTTTGTAAAAAGTTGACATATTAAACAAATTATATACTTAATCTTAGCCTTTATTTATTTTATTTTTTTACTGGTTTCCAATCATTCCGGTTAAACAATATTTTGGTTAAAAGGATTTTGGCAAAGAGCGGTACTACGGTATATTTTTATTTATATATATATTTTTTTAAATTTAAAAAAATGTTAATATGACAATGCTTATCAGAATTAGGCTTATTTAACCACAACCATTTCGGTTTATGATGTGACAAAATGGGCCCTTAAAGATTTTATTTTTATATAACAAAAAAAATTAGTTTACATGATATTAATAAAAATTCTTATCATAAAAATATAATACAGATTTAATAAACTTTTATAACATTTAAAGGTAAAAAAAACTTTAACAATAACACTTAAAATAAATAATATGAGATAAATTAATAATATGAGATAATATATTTCAAATCTTCAAACAAATCGTTTGGCAAAAAAGAAAATAGTGCTAATAAAAAATTTAATAGTTTTATTAAGCATTAAAAAAGAAAAGCATACAAAAAAATAAACAAATAATATTAAAAAATACTAAACTAAATTGCAATAATAAAAGCTTAATGAGAAACACCCTATAACTCCCTACACAACTGGCCGACACGACTGCCCGATGGTCGGGGCTACGACCTTCGGCCCTGGCAGTTGGTGGGTGTGTAGCGCTGTCAGGGCACGAATTCCGTCGCTGACGGTCGGGTCTGTTGGACCATCCAACCACTGACCCCCACCACTTTTTTTTGTTGAGTCGGAGTTTTGTGGTGTTTAGGCAGATATGGAACCATTTTAGAGCCACGCACCACGACACCTCAAGCACTGCTGCTAAACTGACAGACTAAACTGACGGACTGTAGAGTCAGCTCCTTTGGTCGGGCTGTGTGTAGGGAAGGCCCTGACATGAACGGTTGGGGCCAACAGTCGTGTCGGCCAATGTGTAGGGGTTTTATATGTACAAGACAACATTGTCTTTGTCTTTTGTTTTGTTTTTTTATTCAAAGTATAAAAAAGTCTAACTAGAATATAAAAATATTTATAATTTAAGACTTTTTTTTTTATCATGCTGCAAGTATCATTAAATAAAAAGTATTTCATTTTAAATAATTTATGCAGGTTCTTAGCATTATGTAATGATAATATTCTTCAAAAAAATTTACAGTAACTATAATAATTTATACAATAGCAATAGAAGCCCTCTTATCCTTTCTCAGTTCAACCTGCTACTCAGTTTGGGACACACCTATGTTAACAACATTTCTAACCTGGTGTATCAAAGAAAAAGATCTGTGTACCACTTTTTTCTGTCGACACCTGTTAATTGTGGTTGTTAAACAATATACATATTGCTAAGTGGTGTACTGCAATGTTTTAAAAACATTGCTTTGCTTGTTACAAGCAAATTTGGTATAACTAGCTATTTTGTTATCCTGTCATAGGTTCGGTCCCAAAGTGGCCTGTTAAGAGGGCTTTCACTGTATTATCAAAACCTAGTAGAAAAATTATCCTAGGTTTAATATTAATATCTCAGTAGAGTTAATCTTAATCCTATTATCCTTTTTAGCTGTTTTTCGTTATTACAAATAAGTGCTAAAATCATGGTGAGAATACCTTGTACGAACTGTGCTAAAGATAGCTCCATGTATAATTATGTCCTTATTTAAATAGAAATATTAAGAGTTAGATGTAATAATATTTCTTTAACAGCTAATAAAGATTTTTAGAATTTTCCACAAGCCTTTACAATTTGTATGAAAACAATAATACAAAATAAATAAATAAATAAAAAATGTAAAAATAATACAAAAAACAAATAATGTGAATTAATGTTGGATTGTAGGCTTGTAAGAAACTATTTTAAGGTCGGTCATAAAAAATAACCCACAAAGATAGATCAGTTCTTTGGGCCACATAACATCAGTTCTTATTGTAAAAATTGTTTTGCCATGAAGCCGGAAAGCAAGTGGGCGTTATGACCTCTTGAGGGCCCAGACAATATCATCCTGTCTAGGCCGGACTCCAGTAACAGCAGTGATCATACGCTCTAGTATAGGCCAGAAGTGAAGTGCTTCCAGTGGTGGGTTGAGCCACCCAGTTGTTATACAATAGTAGGTCTCATGTGGGGCAACATGGTGGTATCGATGATGTCTTCTTGGTAGAATTAGATGCCAGTCCTGAGCCCACACTACCCATCCAGGCAGACCAAAGTATGTGTGAGACCATTTGTGAATCTGAAAATTAAAAGAATATATGTAGTATAAAACCTTAATTAATAACCCAAACGTTATTTAAAAATTAAGGAGGATACATAGTGATTTCACTCGATCAGAAATAAAGTAAATTTACCACCAAAAATAACCATCTCTTATACAAAATGAAATCAGAAAATGCCAAATATTTTTTCATTAACAATTTGTTAGCTAGCCCCTTTGTGTGCTATTTAATATATTACATGTATAATATTTAATTATCATTTATTTAATTTTATCCAACTTCTTAAGTTTAAACATTAAAGATTTGTGTTTTAAAACTGACCACAAAAATCTTATGTTTATATTGGATTTATGTTGCATTTATTTATAAACTTGTGAAAAATACTAAATTTGAAAACCAATCAAATTTGATTATTTTAAAATGGATGACATTTAGAAATTAATTTTTTTACATCTATTTGGAAACATTGATTAAAAATTATAAATTATTTCTATAGTTTGGGCAGAGCAGTGCTTACATCAAAGGACAGTCGTAAATTAAATATTAGACTTTGATCTATTTTCTACACGCAGTTGCTTAGAGCTGATCTACTTGTAATTTCCCCACATAAAGCCTGGTAAAATGAGGGAGTGTTGGAGCGTTCAGATGGGTTTTGGATTGAGCAAAAATCTAAAAGAGTTCACATCATGCCAATAGATTAGAATTTGCTACATACTCATTGAGGTACCTTCCCAAAGATTTAGACAAATAGAGCGATTATGTGTTGTGGCATAAGAATATTAATATTCCCTTATTATATTCCTTTTCTTAAATAAGTAAATAAATTATAATTCTCATGTCGTTTTTATATTTTAAAATAATGTTTATTTATTTTGTTGTAGGTAACAGATGTTAGAAGATGAACTGATGTAAAGGCTTTATCAAATAAAAAGGTGAGTAAATATAATTACTTTATTTGTATATTTATAAACAAATGTTTTGTCATTTACTTAGGATATATAAAGAGAAAGTATTGTGATGGCGAGAAATTAGATTTTGTTTTCAAAATTTCATTTTGACAGATTTACACATTAGGAAGTCCCTTAGTCCAAAAAAGTGGTTTTGAACAAATCTGTCATTTGTGCAGACATGTGTATAATCTACTGAGCTGATGCCAATGTGAAACTTGGCCCAAAATCTTACCTTGAAGTAAAATCAAATTTTAGGGTGTTACCCCCCAAAAAACTTTATACAAAATATTTCTCAAAAAAATGGATCTGAAAAATTTCTAAATGTAGTCTATGTTTTAAGCCTTGTCCTGACTGCCGAACCGAACAGAGGAAACGAGCCGAACATTGGTCTCTGCGCATGCCCAGAGTAAGATGCGCAGGCGCACTTTAGACTGGGCATGCGCAGACACCAATGCTCGGCTCGTTTCCTCTGTTCAGTTCGGCAGTCTGGACAAGGCTTAAATGAATCTAACCAGGTACATTTATGAAAGTAAAACAGAAAAATTAACAACCCCCTGTTAAGGCCTCTTTCACTTGATGCGAGTGCGGACCCGCATCTAACATCGTGGACCCGCTTCTAACACGCAGGTGCGGGCCTTCCTTTTTACACGGTGTGCGGCCCGCGCCTGCACTTGCATCTAACTAGGTGTGAAAACAACAATAGAGATCAATGTCCAGTAGGTAACAAGTGCGGGCGCGGGCCCGCACCGTGTGAAAACCTACATAGAGATCAATGTCCAGTAATGACAAGTATGGACGCGGGCCCCGACGTAGCTATGGGGACCCGGACGAGCATTTCACCTGGACGCGGGTCCGGGGGGAAAGGATCTGTGGTTTTACTAAGGTCTTATTTAATCCAGGCCCGCGTCCGCATCGTGTGAAAGGGGCCCAAATGTGTTTAAAAATTAATTGATTAAATTCAATATTATTGGATTTACATTCAGTCTTACTATTTACATGAGCAAGTTTTGTTTGAGATTGTTGTACCAATTTTTCTTATTGCTTACATGTTAAACATTTTAAATTTTTAACTTATTATTTACTGTTACTTTATTTCTGAAAAAAAAAAAATATAAATAAAAAATAAAAATAGAATAAAAAACTTCTTCCCTGGAATGGTAATGGTAGTCAAATCGATGAGTACAGTTTGACCCTTAACCTCCCACGCTCGAATGTGATGGTGATGGGTAACCTAGCATACTGCAGTGCTGGCACTGGTTGGTAACATATCTGCCAGAGTGGCAGTGAAAGTCCTTTTGAGCATACACTCATTTTCTGGTTCGTTAATTCAACTAACCAATTGGTTATTATTATTACGATTTAATTGGTCGTCGAATAGGCTTATAGCTTGGGGCAATGGGCCTAGGATAATTGGTCTTGGGCCAGAGACCAGTGGCGGGTAACTTGGGCCTGAAGAATTTAGCATAGGGCCTAGGCCTAGGGCTTGTAGCCTGGGGCACGGGGTGCATTATTGTTCACTTAATTTTAGATTATTCTGATATACCTACTTACTTATTTTTCATCACATGTTTGTACATATATCTCATTTAAAAAAATTAATAATGAGTTCTTAATACTTTTCTCTTTATAAAAGTGTAATTTCAACTCAAAAAATTTATTTTCTGCTTATTTTGGTCGAATCGACAAAGATTTAGATTTACTAATTACCATTAGTATTCTAGGGTTAAGATGTGAAATATCAAGAAATTGATTAAATTCTTGCATTTCCTTATGGGACGGTGGACATGATGCACTGTCTGTAATTTTTCCCTAATTCTATTATGGTCAAGACATAAGGTGGTTTGTCTTATATGTCCGACCTTAATTTGTGCCTGTATAATGTCCAACAAGTAGTTCAAGTTTTATTTAGTTTTTGTCATTTTTATATTAGTAGTAGTATATTTTATCTAATGATTTTTTTAAAAAATATGGTAACCCTACTATATACACTATATGAGTTTCAAGTCCATTATTTTTAAGATTATAGTGATCAATAGAGAGAGATAGTAATTTTAAACTATAAATATATCAAAAAAAGTTCCACAACGAACCTGATTAGTGAGGGCGATAAAAACTGCAAATAGAAATAAGTAGGATCTGAAGGGAAATGACTGTTGAATGTGTGAGTGAGGCATCGACATGAAACCCCACAAAAGGTAGACTAGAGCTGGTATGGTGATGAGAAAATTATCTCCATTAGTTTCAATAAAATCATGTCGAGTTATCGATGTAGGGTCGATATGATGCTCTCTGAATGGCCTTAAGAAGTGCTGAAACAAAAATAAATATTAATCAATTCTAATTCACATTATCAAACATTTATTTTTACAATAAAAAGGTAAAAAAAAATTGTGGAATTAACTATTGATTTAAATGTAGATGTAGGTAACCAAAAATTATGAACTTTGAAACTAAAAAAAAAAAAAAAAAAAGTCTACCCTATAAATAAGCTAAAATTAGTTACTAAATCAAGTTTGAGGGTTAATCTTTAAAAAAATAATTCCTATTAACTTAAAAAATACATAAAAGTAAAACATACACAATGTCAAATATTCAAATAAACTAGGCCTTCAATTGGAATTAGAATTGTCTTCAATATCTTCACAGATTAATTCATATTTAATATAACATTGAAATATACATAAGGCACCTTAAATCGAACGAAAAAGTCACTATGAACCATACCTTAATTTTCCCTCGTTTGACTGCCAAAGCTAATTCAATTTACTCAAATTGTCAAAGAAATCTATAATTGCTACTCAAACTTTGATATACAACCTTAATAACATAGTTATTTTATCATTTGTAGAAATATCATAGAGCGTAAGCACTAAAAAGGCTTACAGAAATATAAGAAAAATGCTTGGGTTACCTTGCCAATAATAGGAAGGTCAACTGATCCCCACGTATCTGCAAGCCAATGTGCCATACCAGAAGCAAAATCTGCAGATACGATACCACACATGGCTGCAAAAAGAAACGTGGCAAGGTTTTCCAACCTTAAGGCTGATAGTATGTAGATGAGATTGGCAGAAAATAGCACAGCACTGACAGATACACTGATACATTCTTGGACCCTTTTACCTATGAACAGACAAAAATACATAAAATAATAAATTTACAATTATTGAAAAAAACAAGAAAAATGTATGGGTCTTTTTTGTTATCCCCCCACCCCACTCTAACTAGGCGATTTTTCGCTAATACAGTGATGCTCCCTTCATCTTTTATGGTTGTTTGTCGCAGCAGGCAGCTTTGTAGAATATAAAAGGTTAAAAACCTCACAATTTATTAATAAACAAAGTAAAAGAAATGTAAGTCCATAGAAGAGATTTTTTTTTATAGAACTATAATTTACTACATATGTAGTAAATTATATTTTAGGATTGTCAAGTCCTTGAGCTACTTTGAATACTTTGAACTATAAAAAATGACAGATATATATTTTAATCTGGATAAAAACCTAAGACTTATTCATTAGAATACTTTTGATATTCAGTGGGTGTTCATATTCTATTAAACCTATTACTAAACTCTAAACTAAGGCTCCACAATGAAGCCTACAGTTTGTTTGTGCGTGAGGGGGAAAGTAAAAAAGAAAAGAAAAAAAAGGGAGCCAATGAGAGGTTAGGATTTTAAAATCCTGAACTTAGGTTTATTTGACTTTCACAAACTAACAAACATTCACAGGTCAAATGAAAACAACATGTTGATAAAGCCGTGTCCACACTAGCCGTAGGCCATGCCATTGGCAATGCCGCCGGCAAAGCCGCATAGGCAAAGCCTATGGCTGTACCTCTGTCCACATTAGTGTTGGCATTGGCATTCAATCATTTCGAAAATGTTCACCGAGGAAGCCGCGAGATGCCGTTGGCACGTCCACACTAGTTTTGTCTAGCGGCTTTCTTTGATGGAGACCGACACTCGAGCGATTCCTGTTGGCATGCCGCACGGCATAGTTTTGCCGTTGGCTCGTGCCAATGATCACGTCTACATCAGTCCGGCTTTGCCAACGGCATAGTGTGGACGCGGCTTAAGATGTGGCATTTCAATATTAATAAATTGTGTCCTTTTACAACCACAAGACTTATGTAGATACTGGGACTATTAAAGTCTGTTATATCCCCTATTATCAAGTTGTATTCATATTTCTATACAGATTTGGTATAATATGAATAAAAAATTGTCGAGTTTTCAAAAAATAAAAGTTGAAAAATATGAACTAAATGCACCTTTTCAAACCAGTAATTATTGTGGACTTTACAAAATAATTTTCCGACATCAGCATTCCTGTTGATTGTTAATGTTGGATACTTGTTGTTAGCATCCATATTACTTTTCTTAAATATTCGATGCATTTGCACATAGGACTCCTAACAAAGCACACTGTATCTATATAAGAAAATAAATCCTAAAAAAAAGTTAAAAAGCCTTTAATTACCTAATATCTATTTCACGCAGGTTTTTATATCCTCCCAGGAAAGAAAACGTGAAACAAAGAATAGCATTAACACATCTAATTATTAAGCTTAGTTGGATTTTTTACGTTTTACTTAAAAGAAAAAAAATGATTGACATTTAGAAAAAGGTTCTATTTACATGATAAAAAATGGAATAAACTTTTTCAAAGTTACAAAAAATATATTCAAAATATTTAATCTTTGCTTAGTTTATTAAAAAATATTTATTAAAAATACAAAATTAAAACTAAATTAGTACTTCAATATTTACAAAAATATAACTCTTTAAATTTTAAAGCATCCAACTTGAGTCATTGTAACATGACATTAATCGTTCAATATTTTCTTGCATCTCGGTAAAGTCTGTCGGATTGATAGCACAACTAGTGGCTAACCTTTCTATTACTTTTGTTCTAGAGGTTGACAGTATTTCTTTGAGAAAATTCTGGGTATCAAGTGTAGAATGTAAAGAAGCCATTACACGTAACTCAGCTAAATGACCCCAAGGGTTTTCTGGCTCATTAGTCATATTATAAACTTCATTGAATATCCTTGGATAAGTAGGAGGTATTCGCACAGCAGTACTAATGGATTTAACTGTACTCTTGGTATTATCAAATGAAAATTGAAAAAAGAGCTTTAGCATTTCTTCTACAGTTTTACAACTATATGCAGGATTAGTATCTCCAGATGAAGTGGGGCTTTCTTGGTGCAAACTATCCTTTCCGATACCTCTAATATTGATAAACTGAGTAGTAACATTTTCAACATCTATAGGAATTTCCGGTGATAAACTTTCAAACCAATTATGCTCCCATTGTTCGAGAGTTGTGATAAGTTTATCTTCTTTAGTCATTGGAAAGGGGAAATTAATTCCAACAGCAGCTACCTGTCTACCGTGAGTTGCTACTGCTCTTATCATATCATTCATTCTGCTAAAAGAATCTCTCGTCCTATATGGCAGTGTAATAGAGTCTAAAGCCATGGCAATAATAGCACTAGTGTGATAATCAGAGTCTGGCTTGTAAACTAAATTCTGATAAGTTCTATGAAATCTCGGTTTCTTAATTAAACTAGAAAATAAACTAACAGGTGCAATTAAATCACAAAAGTCGGCAAACTGTGACATCCCAGCTATAATATTAAGAATGTAATTCAAATCCTGCTTCTTTGTATCGATTCCTTCACATCGTACGTCATAGTTATACGAAGGAATAGTAAATATAGATTTCTTACCGTATTCATCTCTTAAATATTCAATACATTTACTCGACAAGCCACTGAAACCGTTATCGGCGTCGACTAGGACATGCATACCTTGAAGGTTGTCACATTCTTCTATATAAATTCTGATTTTATCAGTAAAATCTTCTTGGAAATAGTCTTCTTCCCATAAACTTACACCTAACGAATAGGATCCGAATTCCGTGTGGTTGACACCAAGATGATATCCGTTAATGACATTTATAGACCGACTGTGCAAAGGCTGAACGATGTAATCGCTCCATGTTGATACCGAGGCGTCTAAATCGTAAGAAGACTTCAACAACGGTATACTGTTATTTTTCAAAGCTTCAGCATCTTTTAAATATTCATTAGGAGTGGACTCGACGTCTTCCATGAGGTTATCGATTTTATCACTGTCCCAGTAAACAGATTCACTGACCTCTTGGAAATCGCCATGGGTTTCCATATGACCGAGACTCTTTTTAAAATCGACGAGAAGGAGTCTAGGAGTATAAGTAGGTTCTCCGACGTTCGATACGCCTTCTCGGAACAGGATGTCATTGTTGATTTCAGGCAGAAAGTCGGGATTAAAGCTGAACCCGGCTTCTTGGATATTGAGCCAGTGAGCACCGATGTAATTTGAATAGTGGCCAAACTGAAGCGTGAGAATTTCGTTGCCGATACTCATAGTAACTCTAATAACTTCTCTGCAAAAACAAAATGAAGTTACTTCTTGCACAACTTAGACTCATAGAACTTAAAAACAATACTTTTTAAAATTTAAACTTGTGTTGTGAGAAGAAGGTTACGGTACGGTTACATGGTATGGTATAACCTAATGGAGGTTTTACCATTGCATGAGATCGATAAATAACTAAACTTAGACCAGAATTTTCCTCCCTCTAAACTGACGTAATACATATTTTTTCTCCAGGGATTACTAAGAACACGGATATTAAAATGAAATGCGGTTTTAGAATTAAATGCAGTAGCTTAGAACATGAGCTTGGATCTCATAATATTATAACAATTAAAAATAAAATATAAAGAAAATGATAAACATTAATTTGTAAATTTGTAATTATAAATGACCTTTGTTATAAAATGCTAAATAAACAAGAATTATTCCCAAAAATGTTATATTTTGGGGCTCAGTCGGATTGTACGTGCCCCAGAAATATTTTCGAGTTTTACCTCTACCTGGTTTATATACAGGAGGGTTGTTTTTCTTCAGAAAATGAGCGGAGCACCGCGAAGCGGTGCGGAGCGGCTATTGAAAATTCAAGTGTACACAAAATTAAGGTTTTTAATTTAATATGCGGGATTTNAAAAAAAAAAAAAAAAAAAAAAAAAAAAAAAAAAAAAAAAAAAAAAAAAAAAAAAAAAATCAACACTTCAGTTATAATAATAAATAAAACAGTTGTTAGTTTAGGAGTGGGGGAATCATTGGGCTAACCTAAACGTCTAGCTTACATTACATTTCGACGTGACGCGGTGACTCTTGAACTCGGATTTCCTGTATAAAATCATTCGAAATTCATCCTGTAAGTATATTTACTATTCTATTTCTTTCTACATACTAACATCTTTTAATTATGAGTTTTGTATTTTTTATTGAACTTGAACTTGATTATACCTCAAGTTAAACTAACATAATTTGATATCATTGTTAAACCATGAAGTCGGATATTATTATGTATATTAACTTTAAATAGTCAATTGTTAATTTATTACGTCTATAGTCCTTAATTAAAAACAATAAATACTTTTGGATGAAAGTCAAAATAAGTTGTTTGCTCTGTGCTGGTCTGTTTGATTTAAATAAGTAGTAATTAATAGTGATGTGTCTTGTATATTTTAAATATACAACATTCAAAATTAGTTAATATTGAATTTTCGGAAAGTTAAAAAGGTTACGAAGTAAACAATAGTCCGCATTAGATATTAGATATATTAAACCCGTTTTATTCTATAATTGCCATTTAAAATTTTATTTAAAGTTTTTTCTTTAATAAAAAGAAAACTTTTAAAGATTGTTTTTGTTTGATTTATTTGCTCAATGTTTTGATTTATTTTGTCTCTAGGTTTGATAGTCTTGAAGTAGTTGTCGGTTTGTTTGTTTTATACAATGTATTCTTGACCGTTTTTTTTTTTTTTTTTTTTTTTTTTTTGTACCTTCATATTAATTGATCTTTAGTCTGCCGCGCGTCTGCCTTTTTAATTACCTAGTTACTCTTTTATGGCCTTGGCCTTAAAACTTAAAGTTATTATTCGTTATATATACTTATAAATATGTAATTTTATCTCTCAATGTCTTGAACAATTTAGGTCCTTTCTTTATCAAATTGAAAAACAATGAAAGTTACATATGATCTCTCTATATTTGTTATTTTTTTTATATTTAGAGCACAAGTAAAACATTACTCATGCTCATGACTGCCATAACTAGAGATTCGACTTCTTATGAACGCCATACTAGGCTTTTCTATTAGGCTAATTCAAATTTGTAATTTTTAAATGTTCTAAATTGTCTAAGTAAAATCAGTCCACTTTTTAAGTAAGGCGTAAAAGAAAGCGGGCGCCTTTACACAACTTTTGAGAATGCGCCTTCTCTAAATTCACTCCTGCCCCTACATCAGTTTTTCCCCCTGTTTGTTGTCCATTCGGGGACAGATTGAGTGGGGGCAATATGCTAATTTTTATAGTTTTTTATCGATTAATTTTTTTTTATATATTATCGATTAATTTTAACAAACTCTATTTTGGCTTATAGCTCCTACTATTAATATAGATTATATGGACGATTTTTACTTTCTCATATAAAGAGAAAGTATTGTGATGGCGCGAAAATTCGATTTTGAGATTTTGATGGATTTACACGTTTTGAGGTCCCCTGAGTCCAAAAAAGTGGTTTTTAAAAAATGTCTGTCCGTCGTCTGTCTGTCGTCTGTCGTCTGTCCAGACGCCTGGAGCCCAAACTACTTGGCCGATTTTGACGAAATTTGGCATACACGTTCAGAAAAATCATACCCCGAGGCGAAATCGAGAAATGAATTTTAACTCCAAATTTGAGGGCGCTACCCCCCAAAAACTCTGAAAAAACACGAAAAAAAATTATTTCTCGAAAACGGTTCCGACGATTTTGATTAAAAAATTCTAAAATGTAGTCAATTTAAATACGAATCTAATGATATAAGCTGTTTTCCCGGGTAAAATCTAGTTCCTGAGAAAATAGCTTAAAACGCGGATGGAGAGAGCCCGGGTTCGATTCCCCGCCCGGGGGAAGTTATTTTTAAGATAAATTTGATGAAATTTCCAATAGTAATTAAATGTATATCTATGAGAAAGTTTGTCTGAGTTGTCTCTGACCGATTTTTTGATCTAATTGACCCGTAGAAACACCTGTTTCAATATTATGATTTGAAATACATAGTTACAATCTGTATATAATACGTGTATGAGAAAGTAAATACAGAAATAAAAGTTTTTACTAAATAATAATCTTGAAGTATTACATTATATTAGTAAAAATAATTGAACTAGTAAAAGAAACTTTACTGAGTTCCGAACTCCAAAAAATCATTGGCATCTCATCATAAATAACTTTCAACTCCAACTTAATCTCTTATTTATGCGCTACTCCCAAAAAAATTGTTTATAACTAATTCCGACAACAGAAAGATTTTATTTTATTATCGTTTACTATTTTTGTGGAGGTACCTGCAACGCAGGGGTGCTATTTACACCATTGCACTTTTTAACCAATTCATTTTACATTATCCCGGTACATTTACACCGAAAATGTACCGAAAACAAGTAAGTGTTTTTTTTTTTTTTTTTAAATTTTATTTTTATTCCGAGCTTACCGAAGGTAACGGAATCTATGTGATCGTTCAGAAGAACGAAACATTTTTAGGGCCTCCAATTTCAAAAATTCAAAGACAGAAATCCGTTTCAGACTCGGACATCAGGGAACATTTTTGGATCCGGGTTTGTCTATCGGTCGGTCGGTTTTTCGGTCTATCGTTCAATTTTTTCAAACCAACATATCTTAAAAACTACACGTCCGATTTTACTGGAATTTGGATGGTAGGTCATAATTAGCTCATTGTTGGTCCCATATAAGTTTTAACCTTCTGTGCTTATTTGGTTCTATTCCACATGTGGGCACAAACATACATTTATTCCACCACCACCAACATAAAAAACAAAACTAGTTACTATTTTTATCCTATGACTAACACTACTCTTTTCTTACTTACTAATCACCTTATCCTTACATTTTCTCCTACTTTATTATATTTTTTTATACTTATTCTATAATCACTCTTACATTAACATTAACTCTTAGTCTTATTTATTATCATTTTGTACAAAATTCTATATTATAATTACAAAGAAACCTTATGTTAAATTATTGTATCAGAGTAATGTAAAAATTTATTTTATATATCTTGGGAATATTTTATGTGTATGTAGACTGTGGACATGTCCTTATTGGAATCCATGTCTATGTGTACTTCTATGTTCCCAATGATAAAAACTGTACCGCGCTCAAGCTTAGGCTTATGCGGACAGTAAGAAAACCTAGTTTTAAGGCTCTTATTTGTTATAATATTTACTTTAA
>KZ651107.1:613200-627643 GCA_001010745.2 Gerris buenoi
GTCACTCAAAAAAAAATATTTTTTTAAAATTTTGAGTGGGGTATCAAATGAAAGGTATTGAAGAGTAGATGACAAAAATATATAACACTTAGGGTTAGTGTTTCATTTTCGGCGCCATTTTGTCAAAAAACCTCTAAATTTTTCATGTCCCCCCCCCTCCTCCCCCTTAAAAAATTTTGTTTCACAATACCAACGAAACCCTTATTACGTGAGACTTCACGCCTTACCAATTTATTTTATTTTCAAATATTTTTAAAACGATGTCCTCATTCGATGTTAATTAAATACACTATTCATGAATTTAGCCCATAGATGGTCTATATTAATTTCAACCTGGAAGCTTCTTCTCTTGCATGCCCAACATAATTTTTGTAACACTCATATTTTGATATCTCTCTCATTATTATTTTATTTATTACTAACTTTATCTATCACCCTGTGTTAGGATGTGAGGAATTGTTTTCTAAAAAGGTCGCATGTAGTTCACCAATAATAAATTAATTTTACTTATAATTAATAACATTAGGAAGTTACCTACATAAATAAACTATTACATTTTAAGCACATAAAAGTTGAACAAACGCCTATTCAAACATTTTTGAATACATATTAAATTATAAATCAATAATGTATTCGTCTTTCTTTGAATCAATTAGTGTTTTAAAACTGAAATTACTACGTACTGATGTATATTTTGTCGAATGGGTTTTAATAAGTATCCGTTTAACTGGAAATAATCGCGGAATACATGTAGAGCTTTGTATTAAATACAAATGGTATATTATCATATTGAATAGTAAATGTGACTTTCGCTAAATAAAACTTGCGTTAACTATTTTCTGTAGGGGAAACTTTTTCTAAACTTTTCTGGATCTACATACTAGTTTTATTTATCCAGAGTTTTGTTTATCTTTTGAGTATGCCAGTGGGGTTAGTTTTTAGCTTCCGAGAATCCTTTGAGGTCATGGAAAGCGATAAAGTTCTGTCGTTTATCGAGCGACCCTTTTTTCTTTCCATTATCCCAACAATAAATAATAAATTATTTCAATAACAACCGAACTTTTCAACATAATATCTAACTGTTGCACGTCTGTTGCACTCGCTTTCGTAACATAGTTTCATTTTCATTTACTTCTTACATCCATACTCATACTTACTATTCAAACTTTTAACAAGTGTTGGGTATTTCAGATGCAGGTTTACTATTGAAACTGTAACGTTTTTTTTTTAATGATTTTTATCCTCCCTAATGATTTTTATTGGTTTAAATAAAATCTAGGGCGGATTGTAGTAGAAGTAGATCTATATTTAGGTTTAAGGTAGTTCTCTATTGTCATTGTGTTATTAGGTCTTGTTTTAGTTTTTTTTTTTGTTTTCACTTTTGTAGGGGCAACCCTGAGGGGGTTATAACAGTTCAAGGAGTTTTGTCTTTTTTTTGTTGTTTGTTTTTTTTGTTGAGTTGTGTCTGAGAGCTGTTGCCAAGAAACCACCTCCTTGAATAGTTTTTTTAAGTTTGAGTTTAGGGCTGTTCTCACCTACGGTGGATTAAGCAGGGGACGAACATTCTGGATTGCAGAAATTAGAAGCGTTTCGTTGGTCTCCGCTATTACAACCCTAATACGACTCAGAGCAGGCAACAGACATAGCGGTGTAGCAGGTTTGCTAGAGCAATCACAACATCAAATTTTGAGGTTGGCTAAAAATACACTTTTCTCTCTTCCCTCTGGTTTATCCCCTCTTCTTTGACGAGTATCCGGCAAGCAGAAGCAGACGGTTTAACCAGGTTCTGGCTTGAACCCCTTCAGTCAACCCGAGAACTAACCTGAAACCATCTTCTTATTTACTTATTATTATATGATTATTTTACTTGTAGGTTTGATGATTTTTATTTAAATTTATGATTTTATTATTTATTGTTTCCCCCCAGTTATTTGGTAATAACGTAGGCCGGTGGATGACCACCGTTAAGAGTTATTTGTACTGGGGCCCCATAGGAAGCGCTTACAACATTTGTATAAATATATTTATTATTTAATCACACAGTCATACATAAATTTGATTTATTTGTTTTAAGAGTTATTATTATTTTATTTCATTTACATTTTGTTTTGTTTTATTGTGACTGTGCTCAATTATATTTTCTTTGCTGACTGGGGAGTAAACAAAGCCTGTTTACCCAGATCTTATTAAAAGTGTTTTTGTTTAAATTGTTTTATTGTTTTATTTTAGGGGCTTTAATAAGTTCTCCGAAGATTCCTTATTCCCTCAACTCATTATTAAAACTGGTTTCCCCGTTCCCCAGTTTTCCCACACCTTCCTTTTCTATTAAGCCACTAGGTGGTTTAATTAGGTTTTTATATTTCTTATTTATTTTCTTTTACTTCCTTGTTCTTACCCTTTTGAACGGGGTGGCGCCCAAATTCCACAATTATACCTCAGACGGATTTACCCCTCCCTACTGTCGACTGAGTTGGGAATAAATCATTCACTCAATTAGCGATGTATTTAATTATTAAGGCTATAAAACGTAAATTACCGATGAAGAAAAGTTACTGAGAAGCTATGGATTTTCATTTTTCATAGAAATCCAAATAAATTAATATATATAATAACTTTAACTTTATATATTAAATAAAATCTTTAAATGAGGTCAACAACGTAATGACTAAATAAAACGGTGACAGTGAAAATATTGTATAGTCATAGTAGTATTTTGTCAAAATTTTAGTTCATAGTGACAGAAGATAAAGGCCGCTGCAGTTAGTCATCCTAAAACTTTAAAAAATATATTTTTTTTACTAGGCTTAAAAAATTGTGTAGTTATATTATGGGTTAGGTTTAGGGCTTAGCAATTTCTTCGACTGGCATATAATAGTCTGCGTGCTAAGGGTACTTTTAAAACCACAAGGGTCACTTAATGGGGTCTCCAAGAAGGCAAACTATTTTAAAAAGTTAACGTTTGCGTGCTCACCTTCCCAGACGTGGATCAATAAATAAATAATACTGTAATGATGTAATTTTATCGACTAGATCTTTGTAAACTTCAAAATTAAAGAAAATTAAAATTGAAGCCAAGTAAGATAGTGCAATCGATGGTTTTTGTGAATTTATAAGACCTAGGTACGTTTGCTCAATTATAAAGAAAATAAATGTACTGTGAAAATAAATGTAAAGTGGCAAGTGGTAATGGCATCCAAAGCAAGCTTGAACATATATAATGTACGGAGATATATAAATATTATAAGAATTACTATAAACCAACAACGATTGACTGAAATTTTCTAAACAATATAAGGCTTTATCTACCCAAATAAAAGTCAACGTGGGTGTGTGTTCTTTATAAGCTCTAATTTTTGAGGTATCTAAACCCAATTTTGCACACATATATGTAATCTCCCTGGAAAAATTCTGGCATAGTTTCATCCCTAAATACTCACTCATTTTCAAGTTGGAGACCGTTTATGTGCTACTCCTAATGTCAAATTCCACCTAATCACTTATTTATCACTACATCTCAAAAACTGTTTATTCAACGATAACGAATTTTGCTTCAAAGCTTGCTTTAATCATGCAGACTCCAGCTATGAAAGGGATTCTTTGATCCGCCATTTTTAATTAAGATGGCGGTCATTTTCTATACATTTTTATGGTTGCTATATCTCCTAAACAATTTGGCCTATATAGCATTGACATTTATAAATGAGTTACTTCTTATGACATAAATATGTTCTATAAAGGGATTTAGCAATCTGACTTTCTGAATCAAAATGGCGGCCATATACATGTTAAGAAGCACAGTCTACAGTCACCTTAATTACGTATTTATCGAACTGTTTCTTGGAAATTGTGAACGCTAGAATAGCCAAACTTGATATACTAACTCTTTTATTGATTAGGACATTCAATACAAATTTAATTGATTAGGACATTTAACATTATTGATTAGGACATTGATTGGGACATTTAATTGATTAGGACATTCGGCTTTCACTAAAGAAGATTATTTATTGTGATTTTGAATTAAAATGGCGGTCTTTCATCAAAACATTTTTAGATTGAAATATCTTGAGAACCTCTTGATCTAGGATCTAGGACCATTAAATTTGGAAATAAGTCACTTCTTATGACACCTACATTTCTACGAAAGGATTTTTTAATCTAATAAAAGTTTTAATGATAAATTTATAGTTAACTCTCAGACCCCGTCGGCATATTCCTCCAATTAAATATTAAAATAAAAAATATAAATCATTAACTCACAAAAACGTCTCCTTGTATCAGGTTAAAATTTTGCGTCACGGTGATTTTGTGACGGTTATTTTGTGACAATGATTTTGGTCGTTTTTTTCGGATTCACTCCCGGGCTCCAGAACGTGCCATAAGGAACTTCGTTCCATAAATGTATTTAACCAAAATTGCAGAAGAAACTACGCCCATTATTTTATGTTTTGTGGAAAATTCTGTAGGAAGAACTGTTAAAGAAATTACTTTTCAATTATTGTAAAAAAATATTTAGATTTATTTTTAGATATTAAGACAAGAAGGAAAATACCACTGCTTATCCTTTTTAAAAATTTTAAGAATTTTTCTTCAGTAGTCGGAATCAATTATCTACTAATTTGGGATATTAAAATTTGCATATTATACCTATTATCAAAGGACAGAGGTTATACAAATAAGGGGGAAGGATAAAATCTAGATATTTTCGCTTTGTAAAATAATAATTTAAATGTTTCTTGGTGGTAGATATAAATTCCTTAAATTAAAAAGAAAATACCCCGTAGCGAAGCATTCAGCTAGTATATGTATATGTATATCCAGACGATATCTCACCCTAGGATACACTTAAAAAATCCAATCAAATGTTAAAATTTTTGGAGTCCATTTAGGGGTCAAATATTGACAATTTAGGGTAAAAATGGCATATGAACGTGTTTTCGACCATTTACCCCCCCCCCCCCTCCCTCTTATATATATAAAACAAATATATGACAAAAGTGTAAATAAAAACCATTACTGTACTCTTAAAGAGATTTCCAACGCCATGCTTCTTGAAGGGTATATACTATTTTGACTTCCGTATTCCGTACCCCGTATCCTTGTGTACCATTTTTTTACTACGTTTTTATTAATTTGGTTTCTTGTTTGTTTGTCCGGTACAAATTTTGCAATCGAATTTTAACTAACATCCCGAGTAGCTAGACATTTCAAACTTTCAGAATAGTTCAGAACACGATGACAATGCATTATTTGAATACTTTTAGCCATCTTTCAGCAGAATTTAATTAGTTTTCAGCAAATTTTGCTGAATAGAATGGTTAGTTCGGAAAAAATCCGGAAAAAAAAGTTATTTTATTTGTTTTGACATGTCCCATGTTTACAATCTTCATTTTGACAGGTTTCAAATTTATAACTTTAATAACGGTAATATAATTATAATAACTTTAATATTAATTTATAACTTTAATTAATTTATAACGGACAGAAAATTTAAAAACGTAGTATTTAAAAATAAACTTGTTATTGTGCAATTATTTTTTTTTTTCATTTTCTGAAAACAGCGTAAATTTTTTTCCTTTAAGGCCACTGAGGATCAGTAACAGCTGCGCATACTCAAATCATTTTAAAGTTTATTGTTTGTACATTTTATAATACGCAGATCTTTTTGAAAATTCGCTCATTAAGTTATTTGCATGACTGGACTTTTTAGATTTATTCGCTAATTGTAAGTATTTAAATAATTTACTTAAACGAAAAAACAAATAACAAACCCATTACCAATTTTAGAAAATGGAGTATGTCTTTTTATGGATTGGGTGACATTATCCCTAAATTTAGAGCTCCTATTGATTCCTTGATTGCTTGCCTCGAGTTATACCTCGATTGTACATATGAGCAAAAATTAATTGAAATTGATTTACTAGATTAGACTCCACGTTTTAGTACAGTCAACACATTGACTGTTTATAGTTTATAATAAACAGACAAATTAATCAAAATACAACCTAAAACATGATGAGTGTATGAGAAAGCAAACAAATAAAAGCTAAATTAGTTTTAATTAATCTCTGCTACTATACAAACATTTTCTTAATGATGTTTATCAGTCATTTGGCCGTTTCATGATTAAATTTGTTATACGGTTGTAATAAAATCGACAGCTAATAACACTTCTTATTAAATATTCACGAGAAACGTTCCTAGTTAAATATACCTACACCAAACTGACCTAGAGTTTTGATGCTTCTACACGGTAAATATTTGATTAAGATAAAAGAAGTCATAAAATGGAGAACTAACATTAAATGAATGATGTTATAATAGCGCGATAATTTAACGTTATTTATCTTCTTGTACAGCGTTAAATAATGAAAAGATATTGACGGAACTTTTTATAATTTTTATTTTTTATAAAGATAGCTAATCAATGAGACTAAATTCCAGCTGAGAAAGACTTAAAAGAGACCTTACACAAAGTGGAATGTCTCTTAGGGATTAAGTCTTAAAGCTATTACTCCTACGTAGTATTTAGGTGAAAGAATATTTTAGCATAAGTCGGTATAATCGTTTTCATGGAAGAAAACATGCTCCCGACAACAGTGGAATAACCTCTAAGGGATTTTATATTTATTATCCGAGTTAAGAACAGAATGCATTTCAAGCTAAAACTATCTCGAGTCACGACTTCTCAAGTCACTAAACCGTAGAGTACGACTACATCATATAAAACAGTTTTATTTGAAAGCTCGGGAACAGACTCATATAAATAAATTTTGTTTTATGTAAATGCAATGGCTAGCCACATTTACAATTTAAAAAAACTAGAAAATTATAGAGAAAAAAATGTATACATATGTATTATGTATATACAAACATCCCAGAGAAATACAGGTGGGAAAAATTCAATACTGTTGCCTTCTTATTCTCATGCAATGTTTGTTGTTAAATCGTACTTACTAAAGAAAGTTTAGATTGTAATCTTTAGGAAGGTAGAGAAGGATTGTTCATGTTCACCTCATCGTCAAGTTTAGGCCAATAAAATATATTCTAAGGGTTGCCATTGTTACTTTAAAGTTCCAGAATATATTTTATATCTTTTACTTTATTTCTTACCAAAGATATGGTTATTTTAATGAGGACAATGTTTTAAATTTGTACGTACATAACAGCAATCCAATATTAGTTAAATTTTCACTTTATAAAGGCCCCCATACACAGTCAAACATTTTGCGCAAATATCATGTTTGGGCAAACATTTTGACCATGTATGGGGCTGCTTGATGTTTGAGCAAACATGATTTTTTAACTAAATTTCTCCGACATCAGGTTTGCGCAAACTTTTGCACAAAATGTTTGACCATGTATGGGGGCCTTAAGAGTTCGTACCAGATTCCGTGGAACACGGTGTGGAATCACTGCTGTAGAGCATGCACACAACCTGACAAATATTTATGAATATCACTCCATGCTTCATAACATAATTTAATATTATAAAAAATAAATAAATAATAATTAAGTATTCATCAACTTCGCTTCTAATACTCTGATTTACAAGTAACAACTAATACAACTTTAATTCTTAGTGACATATTTCACCTAAAAATCACTTTTAAATAATGGGGGTACATTTAAGTAATAAGGGTAATACGGAGCTTGAAGTGACTCTTGCCGAAGCAATAGACTATTCCAAATTCAACTAGCAGAAGGTAGTATTAAAAAATGTCCCTATTGAAACAAAACTGTTTCCTCAATCTGGAATACAGCGCAAGCATTGTGTTAAGGTATTTTTCATAGTCTTCTCCCACAAATTTGACCTTAAGAGCGTATTACTTGGGAAATTTCAAGTCGAAAGTGCCTTATACACTTTTGTCCAAAACTCAATAGTTAAAGATTTTTGGGCAATATTAAATTTTACAGAGTGTGTAGAATAAAGTAAAGATAATTTTGAATAAAGTAATGTAATTTTTTACTAACTAAGATATTGCTTCCCAACTTACCGAAGGTCACGGAAGCTATGTGCCATCGTTTTGAAGAACGCCGAAATTCCAAGACAGAAATCCGTTTCAAACATCAGGGAAAATCTTTTTCCCCCAGCCTAGTTGTGAAAATCGTGACGGAAAGTAAAAATCGTGGTGGAAAGTAACAGTAGAGGTAGAGCCAACTTATTATTGTTTAAAAATCAGTGTTGCCAGTTTTGTAACTAGTAGCAGTTTCTTTTTAACTGAATGACTCGACTGCTTAACCGCTTTTTTTAAAAAAAAAAACTAGGTGGCTCTGCCCCCTACTCGCTTCGCTCGTCAACCCCCCCTCCCCCCTGGGCGGCCGCTGCGCGGCCGCAGCCTAGTGTAGGGTATTAGAATTATTTTGTCTATTTATTATATATTAGAACCGGGGACTGTTAATTTTATATTCTAGATTCTAGATCTTATGTTTCACTTTTAATGCGTGAGAGCCTCACACATATTTTTTTACTTGTTACCAACAAAAATAATGGTTTTTTTGATTTTATAGAGTTCAAATATATATAATAACTTATCTAAATAAAATATATCTAAATAGTGACCGATAATTTTATCAAAACTAAAGTTCCAATTATTAACATTACATTTTTGATAGACTTCAAATAGAAATAATAACTCATCTAAATAGTGACCGATAATTTTATCAAAACTAAAGTTCCAATTATTAACATTACATTTTTGATAGACTTCAAATAGATATAATAACTCATATAAATAGTGACCGAGGCTTTTATCAATACTAAACGTTATAATTATTAAGATAAAATTTATGATTTACTACCGATAAAAGTAAAGGTTTGTTTGTTGATTAGTTAATCTTTATACAGGGTGGCACAAAAGTATGGAAACCCCTGAATAACTCGTCAGAAATGCATTTTTTTTGGAAAAAGTTAAATACAAAAGTTTCTGGATTTTTCCTTAGCTATTCAATGGTGACCTTTCAATTGGATTTGACCTTAAACGTGCCCTTAAGGGTAATTTGAAGGTCAACTTTGTTATTTTAAATGGGAACCCTTATTTTTTATTGCAGATTTGAAAAGAGCAGGAAATTTTATGTAAAATATGACCTTGACTATGTCCTTGAGCATGCCCTTTAAGGTCATTCTAAGGTCAAAATGGTTTTTCCAATGGGAAACCCTAATTTTTATTGCTGATTGCGAAGTAACAAATTTTTTCCCTTTAACAGTGGCCTTGACAATAGCCTACACAACGCCTTTGACCATGACCTATTAATTTATTAGTTTTTAGTACTTTTAATCAATTTTTTTTCTTGAAGGTCGACCACATCCTTGACCATACCAGAAATAAGACCATGAAGAAAAAAATTAATAAAAGTACTAAAAACAAATAAATTACTTAAAAAAAGGGAGAAGGAAAGGGTTGAAATGACCTTTAAGGTCATGGTCAATGGCGTTGTGTAGCCTATGGTCAAGGCCACTGTTAAAGGGAAAAATTTGTTTATTTCGCAATCAGCAATAAAAATTAGGGTTTCCCTTTGGAAAAACAATTTTGACCTTAGAATAACCTTAAAGGGCATGCTCAAGGACATGGTCAAGGTCACATTTTACATAAAATTTCCTTCTCTTTTCAAATCTGCAATAAAAAATGGGGGTTCCCATTTAAAATATGTTCCCATTTACTTGTTGTTATCATTATGAATTGGAATGTCGAACAAGTGTGGACGTGTCTTTAGATTTTTAAAAAACATAGTGTGGACACGGCTTCACTCTCTCTCTGAACTTGTTCTTTACTTGTTGTTATCATTATGAATTGGAATGTCGAACAAGTGTGGACGTGTCTTTAGATTTTTAAAAAACATAGTGTGGACACGGCTTCACTCTCTCTCTGACCTTGTTGTTTACTTGTTTTTATCATTATGAATTGGAATGTCGAACAAATTATATCGTTTGTTGAAATGTACCGTGATGAAGTTTATTGTGGGGCTCAACTCATTCACAATTTAAAAATAGAAACAAAAGGCATAATGGACTAATGGAAATTGGTGTTTCTTTTGGCATTTAGAAAGTAAAGGTTGAAAAGAAAATAAAAATGGCTCACTGTAATGGCTTGTCTGAATTACGTATCTATTTAATCAATTTTCAATATAGGAATTATTCATTCAAAAAAAGTTTTGAAAGCCCATGTCACACCTGTACTCCAGATTCGACTCATCAACCCCATCAAGCAATAAATCCTGCATAAATTCCTGTGTACTATATTTTTTTCTACCTCGGACAATGCTGGGGCTTACCCAAAACCTTCTTAGGCCGGACGACGATCTTGCTGGTTTCTTACAACTGCAATGATAATTGCAGCAGCCACCACTGCAATATCTTCTAAATTATTATTTATTTATTTTTTTATTTTTAAATCAAATTATTATCATTATAAACACTGGGAGACAGACAGAGAAAAATAGACTCCAGCGCCGGGATTTGAACCAAGGGCCTTCCGCATTTCCGTGTTTCTTCCGCATTTGTCTCCCAAATAATGATTATTATTTGATTTAAATTATTTTAAACTTTCCGTAGTATGAAAACTACCAAAAACTTAAAAAATGAATTTAGAATTGATTGTACAAGGTACAGGTACTTATTGAGTACTTTATAATCATAAGCGTTAATTCTCGGTTTGTTTCTAATGTCATAAATTGATTTGCTAAATGTGTATGAATATTGTAAGCTTGGAGTTGGGGAATAGTTATCGGTTAAAAATCATTCTCTCGCGTAGCTTAGATGGAAAGAGCGTCTGCACCGGAAATGCGGAAGGCCCGTGGTTCAAATCCCGGAGCTGGCGTCCATTTTTTCTTTGTCTGTCTCCCAGTGTTAATAATGATTATAATTTGATTTAAATTAATTTAAACTTTCCGTAGTATGAAAACTACCAAAAACTTGAAAAAAAATTTTTTTTTTAAAAAAAGGTTAATTAAATAAAACTATAGGTACAGAATTCACTATTTGTCGCTCGACACGTCCACACATACTGAGGTAATGTGGACAAGTCAAAAAGTCGACCGTGTCAATCGGCATAGTGTAGACACGGCTTTATAGTTACATAGTTATAGAAATCAAATAAAACATAGTTGGAATTGGTGAATTGCACATTTAATTTATATTATACATATACATATTATTTTTTTTACTACAAGATGTTATAAAACTTTTTCTTTAGCTTTTTAAAGTAATTTTTAAAATTAAAGGTACAAAAATTTGTAAATTTAGTTATTAATACCTAAATAAATAGATAAATCGAAATCATATGGTTTTATTTGTGTTGATTTTCTCCCTTCTAGAGGAAAAATCTTGTACGTACCACGGGAGGAATCACATATTTATTTATTCTATTCCAATAGTTACTTGCGGGAGAGTAGAAGAAGAAATTGAAAATTAAATATATAACACGTTCGTTTTTTGCAAACTAAGGTAGTTCTAAATAAATCCCCTGTTTACTACAGCCAGAGATAACTTTTTATTCTTTGCACGGATCGCATAATAATTGTAAACATGCTAATACCTACTAGATCCTAGAAAAAGCACGTATTAAGTAAATCGAAGCCAGACCTTTGACATTGTTTTACGTAACGTTCGAAATACTTGTTCAAGCTAAAACCTGTCATAACATTTAAACGTTATCTTTAAGGTAAACTTTAAATTCTTTTTATTTGTAATATAAGTCGGTCATTCATAAAGAATATAATAATCTAAGCGCATCTTTTAGCACTTTGAGCCTGTTAATTTTTGGTCTTTCTCGTTAATCCTATTGATTTTAGTTAAAATAGGTTTTATCCCTTTACCCTAAACTTATCAGACTTTCAAGGCCTGTCGTAATTTTGTTTGTAGTAAACATGAAATAAAATCGAAGATCAAACTTATAAAAGATAGATTATGTAAAGAATCTTCATAATTATAAAGTGATATTGATCTATACAAGGATGGTTATCGATGTAATAAATCAGTCAAAATTAACATACGTAATTGTGAAGTCAATTTATTAATCACAATCTTTATAAAATGTTCTTACTCTTTTAACATCATCAGTTTATACTCTTCAGTTTAAGTTTTTCTCTTCAAACTGTTGTGTCCGTTTCACATACGCTCCTTATTTCGAGTAATAACTTCAAATTTGAGCTTTAGAGAAATAGTTATTTACGCAACATGGGAGAGAAGTATGTTTTCCTGCTCGGGGTTAAGTTTTCTCCTAAGGAACCGCCGAAGGAGAAAACTTCATTATCTCCCAAGGCCTTATGGCCGAGGGAGATAACTGTAGTTTTAGCTCCCGAGGCATAGCCGAGGGAGATAATTCCAAGAGCAGAAATACTTTGATCCATGTTGCGTATTAAATTTTATCTACGACTAGTGGACTACATGGGTAATAGCTAAGTTTATAGGTATAAATGTTTTACCTACAAATTCACGTAATTTAAAAACCTACTGATATTTAGTTACTTGATTTATAGTACAGGAAAAATAGGGTTTTAAAAATGACAAAATTTGTACATTCATAAAACTTTGCTCATAACTTCATATTGCCAGTGAAAATGGAAATCTGCAGTGTCTGTCAAAATTTAGGGGGTGGAACATCCCCCCAGAGGGACGGGAAGGGGGATTTTTTTGCTTTTTACCAAATATCTCGAAAATTATTGACATTAGGTGAATTATGGATATTTACAAATTTTTTCTTCATTAAATTTCCAATAAAAATAGTCCTTTAACATTTTTTTTAGCTCCAACTGTTTTTGTGTTACAAGCGCTCAAAATTAGGTAATAAAAAATAAAGTTGGATAAGGGGGCTAAAGTACACTTTTATTAGGAATTTCTGACCTGAAGCCACAATTTATTTATTTTTCCATAGATTTTTGACTCCCCCTTCGAAATTTTTCATTCCTCTATTTACCTCCAACCCCTAGACTCCCCCCCCCCCGAAACCTCTTCCAAAAAGACCCTCCCAAAGTTTCTTCGTAATATTTGCAAAAACTGAAATAATGTCAGTTATTGCTATATACCTCGTAAACGTGCGTTGTTCGATGGTAATTTTTGATACTAGTTTTCAGTGCAATAAATTTACAACAATTAAAGTCCACCGGCAACTCTGTACGTCCAATCGTTACCAAGATGTGGCACTTTAAAAATTAATTATTTTTTTCAAAAAATTGAATTTTTATTTTTTGCTTTCGTTTAGGGGTGAATATCGGTGAAAAACCATTAACGTACGAGAAAAGTTATAAGGAATGAAGTTGTAGTAAAGATAATTGGCTTCTTTTTATGCCTAACTACAACTCTGTACGTATAATAGTTACCGAGATATGACCCTGCAAAAATTGGCAGTGTTTCCCAAAAAATGGAAAATTTAAGTATTGTTCTCGTTTAGGGGCGAATATCGGCATAACACCTCTACTTTACAAGAAAAGTCATAAGGAATTAAGTTGTAGTAAATTTAATTGGCTTTTATTTAAGTACAAAATGAAGCCTGTAGACAAAATAGTTCTCTTGCACTTGTAAAAATACAAAAAATGGGAATTGGTTTTTTTTTAAGAGATAAACCTAAACCATTTCAGTCCAGTCAAATTAGGATATAACTTAGCAAAAATCCCAAAGTTTTGGAAAGTGGCTTAAAATGTTCGTAAGACTTTCCTGTCTAACGCACTAACGTGTTGTGTCTTAAATAATTTTGATTGATAGATGTCAATCTATATTAATTGACAAGATTATATTTATATGAAAATATATCATTCTGCATTAAACCATAGAAGAGTTTATTCTTACTTATCACAGGGGTTATGGGCTATTAAAAAGTGGTAAGAAGAATAAAATAGAAGGTAAATAATTTAAATAATAACTTAAACTAATAATGAATGAATTAATTCAACACGCCGAAAAACTAAATGGGATAAATTATATCAATTGGAAATACAGATTGACAGCTCTATTAGAAGCAAAGGGACTATGGGATCATTTGCAAGGACCAATACCAGAAGATCCTGCAGCTTTATTATTATGGAAGAAGACTGACGCACAAATAAGAGGAATGATAACTATTTCAATGGAAAATAGTCAAGTTTCGATGATACTGACATGCAGAACAGCAAAAGAAATATTGGACTCTTTGGATAGAAGGTACGCCGGGGACATAGAAAAAATGAAATTTGATGCGAAAAATGATGTGGCTAGATTAACCATGAAAGAAAACGAGACGTGGGAGGAATATCTATTAAGATCTGAAAAGTTATTAGAATGGGCAAGGACACTAGGTGCTATTATAGACGATAAAGAATTTATAACAGGATTTATCAGAGGATTACCAGCAAAATACAATAATTTAGTAATGCAATTCGACACCATTGAAGATTTAACAGTGATCAAATTAAGAAGATTTTTTCAAAAATTTCAGGAAAGACAAGACTTAGAAAAGGAAAATACAAACAA
>KZ651107.1:661721-677300 GCA_001010745.2 Gerris buenoi
GCTGGGACTTGAACCAAGGGCCTCTAAATTTCCAGTGTAGCGCTCTAATAACTGAGCTACGCAGGAGAATGATTTTCAATGTTGTAACCGATAACTAGTCCCGAATCCAAGCTTTCAATATTTCTGTCTCCCAGTGTTAATAATAATTATAATTTGATTTAAATTAAAAATTTAAACTTTCCGTAGTATGAATACTGCCAAAAACTTAAAAATTGTATTGATAATATTATAGTAAAACGAAGAAGCTCAGTTTTAATAATAATAATCAAACAAAAATACTCATTTCAAAGTATAATACTTACAAATATATAAAGGTTGACTCGAATTTGGCACTACCAATTTTATTGTGAAATTTATCGTAGAAATATATTATTTTTAGACGTGATATTAGTAGTGGGAAAATTCCTTGATTGAGAAAAAACACATTTCAAAGAAACAATATACAACGTTTCCAGAATGTTTAAATACAGATTGAATACGGGTTGAATACTGTTTTTGGATTCAAAGTGTCTATGGAACCCTTGATTCAATATGAATGAAATACGATTCCGATCCTGATACGATACACTAAATTCTGGGATCGGATCTGGATTGAGTTGCATGGAAACACCTGAACTCGACCCTGTCATGCGCAGAGCGTGGGTGTCAGCGCACCTAGCGTATTTCAGTAGAATCTGTTGTAAAATCTGTCAAAATACGTAATAAAGAACATGTTAATAAAAGGTATAAGTCACAAAATTATTTATAATCTTTACAAAAAGTAAGCAAGACAATTTTTTTTTAAATTTCGTATTGAATGTGGATTCAATACTACTCTTGAAAACTCCTAGCTTGTTAAATCCCAAATCCGGATTCTATCAGTATTTAAACACATGAAAACGTAGTAATAATAAAGTTACTAAAATGATGGATTGAAATTGACCTCCCAATAATTATATCCTCAGGACTTGTAGGGTTTTTTTTCTTGCATATATGACGTTTTGATTAATTCTTCTGACACCGATTTTTGATCTTTAGGCCCTCATTGTTTAAGATTGATGTTCACCAAAGCATGCTGGCCTCTCTTGATAAAATATTTTCGTAAAGAGACATTTTAACGTAAAATCCAAGCTGGAGGAATTAATAGTTAAATGAATTACATATTACTTTTATCCAACTCTAAAACCACATTAATGCCTCTAGCAGAAGACATTGAATCCACAATTCATTGTAATATGTACTTATAATTGATAGGTGTACACAAATAAATTAAAACTCATAGCTTACATTAGTAAAGCTTTATTTTACATACAAAAATTACAATCAATCATTCACAGAAGATTTCATCTGCTTCTATTATTTTTTTAAATATTTTTATTAACTTTTTTTATTTCCCAAAAAAAGCCATGCATATATCACATAATATAATTGCTGAGCTTTACTTTAATTCAATTTCCTTATCAATCTTTAGTTTTCATACTTTTATTTTAATTTTATAATTAATCTACTATCTACTAAAAAAAGGTGTTGGTATTTTTGCATTTTTTTTTTCTTCATATAACTCATATTTTTCTACAATTTTTTTTTTTTTTTTTTATGCATTTAATAATCTATACGTAACATATATAGTATGTTATATATAAATGCTATATATATAAACCACTAAAATTCACGCTGTGCTTTCGGTTATATAATTTGGTATAACTTCATATTATGTGGTGTAAACTTTTTTGTTTATGGTTATATGTGAATATTAAATTTTATTCAAATTCCTTGTATAAAAAATTATTAATTAGTTATAATATATATTTTTTTAGTTAATTGATCAATATTAGGTACTTACACTGTGTTTATTTATGTTATATTTTTTTAATAAGAACATATAAATAGATATTAAATATGTGCATATTTATTAAAACATATTATGTTGGCTTTAAAAATTATTTCGGTATTTGCTCATACTAAAATATGCTTTCAGAATAACAAAATTAATTTATTCTTAGTCAAGCAGTAATAAAATTATTTTTGATTGGTGTTACAAGTTCAAAATATAGAAGATATGCTGAAATTATTATTTAATATCTTTATAGATATTTTTGATCATTTCAGGAAACCCTTTATACTTTTAACAGTGTCCTTCTTTCTTTGAAATAGTATATTCTCCTTTTTACTTACGAAAATCAGTTTATTTTTTGTTAGTTCGTTTTTGGCATTATATCCAAAAGAGATTCCTACGAAGTAACTGATGACTAATTGATGTTAATATTAAGTAAACTAATCTTATCAGCTCAAAATTGATTGAACCTGCTTAATTGTTTTGTGTTTTGTTTTCTCTTTTTATATCCTGATCCAAATGTTTATGCCATTTGGGACAATTAACGGCCCACGGTATTCATTTGGTGAATATTTTTTTTAAACATCGTATTTTATAATCCTTTAAATGGTAGCACTAGTTCAGATTAAGTTAAATAATACCTGGTCAAACCCTTTTTGAAATGGCTCTTCAGCGACTTTCCTGGTGCTTTCAGTAACCATGAGGTTTGCTCATACAAAAAAGAAGATTATTGTGGTCTAAACTTCTGAACCGCTCTTATTAATGCTGTTTTATAGCAATGTGGTTTACAGTTTGACAAAACATTGATCAAGTTGCCGATTGAGCTATTATTTTATAATAAATAAAATATTCATAAAATCTTGATGGAAACATCTTTAAAACTATTGAGGAATTTCTGTTAATACTCGTAGAGTAATATGCAAATTATTCAATTGAAATTTAAAAAAAAAAATATATGTTTACTTCTTTTATGGAGTAAATTATTCTGTTCATAATTTACTCACTTAAATATTTTATGTCCATAAAAAATCTCATGCTAAGTTCATATTGAGTACTTAAATTATAACTTCTTTTAATAAGATGTGATTTATGCTTGCAGAAAATAAGAAAACATTAAATGTTTATTAATTATTTTTATCTTTACTTAAATTAATAATTATTTAAATTAAGTTGTCCTTGTTTTAATGAATTCTTATTCATATTTGAAATGGCAATAACTTTTAATCCTAATTTTTAACATTTAAAGAGAATAATTCACTTTAAATTAATATATTTTATAAATTAATATGTTTTTACAAACATAAAAACGACAAAATTACTTTCTTCGAATTTTTATAATGATAATCAAAGAGCCTAAATTGGCCTTTGTAAGAGCGTCTAGTATTATAACACACTAAATTAATAACAGCAATTAACAATTTTTTAAAATATAATTATAATAGCAATTAATAAAATGATCCAACACGATCTTGTTGTTTTAAGTCAAGAAATCAATGAAGGTGAGATTTTAGTTCCTAATTCTGTCGCTAGAATGCAGACGAATTTATTTAAAACACTTCATTCCTTCTTCACTTTTTATTATTTTTGATTCCACTATAAGGGACTTCCAGCATTAGTTATCTGCTAAATAAATATCTTTCAAAACTATTACTGCATCTAGTTAGTACCCTATTGCCATTAGGTTGCTCAAAATCAATGCGATTAAGAACATTTTCTGATTTTTAAAAACTGTATTCGACTAACTGTTCCGTTTAGTTAGTATAAGATTTACTTTTTGGTGGCTTCTTTACCAACCTCATTATCTACAATGGTCTAAACGTTCCAATCATTCAAAGATCTATATCTATCTATATATTAGATATAGACATTTATATCTCTAATACAACTCCTATCATCCCATATATATTATCTTATACAACACACTTCGACCTCCTAAAGAAACTGCGGCCAAGGGATTCATTATGTATCCAGATGCGAAATTCTTCTATTTTTTTGTATAGTTTACTTATACATAGTTTAACTATTTGTTTTATTNTCATGTAGACCCCGCTTTTTTTATTCTTTTAATGATGAACTCCACTAACGCTCCATATCCTGTCTAATTAATTTGATTAAATATTTTATTTTAAGACGTTTCTAAATAACAATGTAATTTAGATATATTTAAAGCTTTAATTGCTAATATAATTTTGAAAAAATTACCTCAATTCATGTGGGAGATGAAGTTGGAGGATTCATTTTCTTTTAACAATTTATTTATAATCCAACTCGCTATGATATTATGAAATTATTATGTCACTTTTTTTTAGATTAAAGAATTAATATATTGCCTTTCCTTTTTGATATGCCGTGGAAAATATCATTAATCAGGGTGCTATGAGAAAATCGTTTAGATATTTGTAACCATATTCTTGTACCTTCAAAAATCTCAGATTTTAATATTTCATATCTGTCCTTTTTTATATTCTCTTGTTATTTATGTTATTTATAATATATTTTTTCTTTGATGGATGTTCTTTATCACTATTTTAAAAGTTACTGTATACAAGCATAAAAATATAGTATTCGTAACAGTCCACCAAAAACTTCTTTCTTCTCACAGTGAGTACAACTCAAAAAGTAAAACTTTAATTATCATACGAGTATTTAAACTTGTGTTGTCTATCAGCTTTAGACTAGTTATAGAGCTTCTGTTCATAATAAAACTCAAAAAGGAAGATATCTAGTTAGCGGTCACGAACATTTTGACATAACTTTATTATACAGGTAGAGGTAGTGGTCATCCTCCTAAAGAAACTGCGGCCAAGGGATTCATTAAGTATCCAGATGCGAAATTCTTCTTATTTTTTTTTGTATAGTTTACTTATACATAGTATAACTATTTGTCTTATTTTATTATATTATATTTATATTTTTACTTAAACAAGTATATTATTTACTTCTTTTATGGTCTCAGCGCTAAAAGAAGTAGTCAGTGGATTATCACGTTTTAATATTGTACAAATCATTTAACCAATGTTAACGCTAACACTTATAACAATATTAATTGCAGTTAGAAAAGAGTTCATTTCTTTTTATATCAGAAATCCCTTCTTCTAATGGATTTATTTCTTGTTGTCTTCTCAATTTGCTGTTTTCTTGACTTAATCACATTGGCTTCTGTAAATTAATTTATATGTTTGTTTAGAGTCTTGTCGATAAGCAAAGCAAAATGTAAGTTATATAGCAGTACCTTAAAAAAAAAAGTCTGCAAAGGTTTCAACCAAAATGAGAGTACTGTTATACTGCATTAGATGATTAAATTGTTCGCCATGATCTTAAGTCTGATTAACACCCTTTAGTATCCTTTAACGCTAATAAGACTTTTAAATTCTCAACAAAAGTCTCAACATCTAGAGTAAATTTCTTTTTTTAAATGAATGTTAAATAAAATTTGTTGTAGTTTTTAACAAATAAAGTTAATAGAAAATATCTAAAAAAAAAAAAAAAAAAAAAAAAANCAACCTATTTGCGATGTATCAATCTATAAATTCTCTATCACATAATATTTATTATTATTAAATAACAGATGAGGGTATATATTTCTTATGCCGGATCTTAGACTTTAACTGATAATTTTACTATCTTTTATATAATCGAGTAGTGCCCCGACGACGGCGACGGCGACTCACCTCTTAATGATTTTTAACGTTAAAAATTGATGATCTATAAGCTGGGTTTGAACCAGTGACCTCCAGCACATGAATCATTAACTGTACCACTGAGCCATCCCACTGTAACGAATCTCCTGGCATAAAACTTACTATTTAAACAGTAAATATCTATTTAAATATTTTAATTATAGCTAATTATCTCTCAGCTCTTTTTTTCAACCATATTTATTCTGCCCGTTGCCACGGGCTTAACGGCTATGTGTATATATTTGGTTAATTTACTCTGGATGTTGCAGTAGCTGATCCCTAACATCATCTGTGTCTAACCGAAGCGTTTTACAGTATTCATAGTTGGTTTTTTGATTATCCGTAGTATAATTGTGATCTAAACCTAATGTATTTTTTACGTTTATTTTAAGTTATGATACTTTCTCAAAGAAAATTATTTGATAACTGATAAAACACAGCTTGTAGTCAACTATAAAATAAATAACATATGTATAAACGGCTACAGTTAAAGGATCTTACGGCTTGTAAACAAATATGATACATTTTTAAATAAAAGAGGTAATTATGGTAAATGTACTATGTGTAGGGTTTTTTTTTTTCTTTTTCTTTTTAAATGCTGGAAAAAGGTTTTTTTTATACTTTCAGCATTACTCTTATATATTTTTAAAAATGAATTAATGTCTAACAAAAATTGAAAGCAAAATAAAATTAAGTGATGCTGTTGACTTAACGAAGGAAGTCCTTAAAAAGTTGTTTATTTTTATTTTTTTATTTTTTAAGAAACCCTTGATAATTAAACCGTTATATGATCAAAGGACATTTTTTTGTAATTTTTTTTTTCTTTTGTCTGTAAGAGTAAAGTTTATAATTGGTTTTATCCTTTTTAGACTTTTAAAAATTTAATTTAGAGTCTATCGTTTATATGTCTTGTCGAGTGTTTCCATGTAATGGATTACTAACATTTAGAAAGAAAAAGTTCATTTGTTAAATGTACTATTAAATATTCAAATTAATTAAAATAATTTTGATTTTTTTTTAATATCTTTAAGACACGAAAATCTGCAATAGAGCAAAGTACTATGTTTTTGAATTGATGACAAATATAATAATCTATTTTATATTTTGTTTGTGTGTTGATAATGATAAGCATGTTAGAACTACTGAACTACAATAATATTATCACAAATACTTTTTCATTTGAATTCATTATTTCTTCCCGGTTTTCAATAGTAGAGTTTTCAATTCATGTATATAATACATACACAATGACTTTCCATGGTATTCATCGTGTTCCTTTTTGTATGACAGCTACAAATCTCTCTGCCAGACTAATTTAGTATATTTTTACTAGTCCATATTACAAAGACCATGCCGATTGTTTTAAGATACTTCCCAACACCAAATGTTTCTTCATTTTAAATCGGGAATGAGTACCTTACTAGGCTTCTTATTATTTGTATTATTTTTTTTAAAACAATAATTGATTTTGTTAACTAATATCATTCATATATTTTTGTTAGTTGTGTATAATACGATCCATTTCAGTTATAAGTTTTTAGGTAGTGTTTACTAGAGTTTACTGTCCCTCTAGATATAATATATGTAATAGAATTTTAGAATATGATAAAAAAAATACTTGCATTTATTGAAATGTAAATTAGAGTTGATCAATTTAAACAGATTATTTATTTTTTAGTGTTTATTGGTTTTAGTGAGTTTATTAAGATAAAGTAATTAAGATTCCTATAATTAAAAAAAATCTCCAGCATCTAAAATATTATTTGACCAGTAACAAAACCTGCCAACTAAGAAATAGTTGGATATTTTTACTGATCAGATGATCAGATAGATTTATTATCACTGCTTTGTCTTTTTTACTTTTTAAATTAGTAATTTGAAGATTATACAATTATCTAATGTACTAAATATTGCTATTTTAATATACTGAAGATAATGCTAACAAGTTGAATGAAAACTTGAAATCTTACCGGGTTATAGTATGTTATTAAAACTATAAAGGCTTTCTAGTTTTTATTAGATTGACTAATAGATATAAAAGAAAGAATGGAGATAATTTCGTTCAAATTCAGGATTCATTTACTGATTACGTGTTGTTTTGGGATTAATGCTTACATTGATTGAAACGATCGGTAAAAATGTACTTACATTCCTTTTTACGTGTTGAATTTATGCTCGTATCAAAAGGCAGTAAGACGAGTGTAGAGCATATTATAAAAAATATTTTGATATAAGACGGATAATGTTTTAAATATTTCCTTACGTCAATTCCAAGTTGCACAACATTTGTCTTATGCCTGTCATTTGATGGTAATTTATCCATAGTAACAAATTATTATTTACAATACATTTTTTTATGGCAAGATAATTAAACATTAGATACATATAGTTACATTACAAAAACTTTTTATCGTTAAAGTTATAATGTGCACAGGGTTGTGCGTATTTATATATCCTATATTTAACTTAATTCTAGACTCTACCTAATTGATAATTTATCATTAACAATATTATAAAGTTGTGCATGTAAAAAAGGTTTCAAGTAGGAGCCCTTGAAACCGACAGGTAAGGTAAAGGGACGGTGCAGAACGGGCCGCGAAGGACGGTGCCGGAACAGCTTGGACATCTAACTTTTTTGCCGCGCACACTGTTCGTGTGTAAGCAGACGTGTATAGAAATTAAACGAACTCAATTAGGGGAAGACATCGAAAGACTCAATGAGAAGTTGGCAACAAATGGAAGTCGAAGGATAAAAGGATAATTGTAAGGAAGGAAAGGGTAGGATTAGCCGAGTACACGGTTAAGGAAATAAGGGTAAAAGGTGTGATGCTGGGGACGGACGAGAAGTCGTCCTCGGTTGGGCCTCTCCGGTAAGTCCTGTTGATCGTTGAGAGGCATCTCACTAACTGTTCCGTTGCCAAAGTCCTCGGTCGTGTCTATCACCATGCCAGGGGTATATGCCTGGTCGGATTTCACTTCGGGGCTTTCCTCTGTTGGGGCCTCGTGGTTTTTCTCAGTCTCTTCTTCAGTGACATTTTCTACCACTTTCTCTAGAAAAGGAGAATTTCCACCCAAGGAAGGGGGAATCGGTTTTGAGCTCAGGAGAACCGTTCTCTTGGGAGCGTGTCCTTCTGGAACCAGAGCACTTTTGCCATCCAAAGGAACTGCTACCACAATTTGACCCGAAGTTTTCTTGTCTACTTTAATCTTATCTTTAACTGCGGCCTGATGGTCTTTTTCTTTTATTAAAGCTACTGGTTTTTTGGTAGGCACTATGTTTTTCTGGACTTCGAAACTCTTTTCTTTGTTTGGAAGTCTTGTCTTCCTGACGTCGCTGGGCTCTCCATCTCTTGCGTCGGTAACGATTTCTTTGTTAACCTGACTGATAACTTCTTTAAGCATGATGGCCTCACTATCAGGAACTGGTATCTTGACTTCCTTTGTAGTGATTTGCTGATGTTCTGTGGCCATCTCAATTTCTTTAGGAGTCGTAAGGACAGGAACCTCTTTCCCTTTGTTTCCCAATGAACTTGTTTCTACAGTACTGCTCTCAATGGCCACAGTTATTGCAGACTCTTCTGTAAAATTAATAAAATTAGCATTAGTGATATATGAAAAATTTACTACTTAAAACTGTAGCGCATATTAATGCCCAACTGTTTCATCCTGCGGAGAAAAAATCCGAAATAGCTGATTCCGGGGTTGTCAACCAATCTTAAAAGAGAAAGAAGTTTTTCTTTGACAAAAGTTGGATTTTCTTATCTTTAACTTAGTAACGCTTTCTACTTTTTGAATTGACGGTTATTTCCAGTTATAAATATTTTATTACTAAATTAAATAAAATTTTGAAATTACCTAGTAAATAGATCGTTAAAATAACCCTGTCTAGGAAGAAAAAATAGAAATATGAAATTGATAAAGAAGGTAATTCAGAAAAGGTCGGTTTACGTCGCAGTTGGAAAGTATAACTAGGTTGAAATTCAAACAGTCATAAAGGCTTGAATGTAACAAAGTAAGGAACTGGTATTAAACTGTCAAAGGGTTGTGTCGCGCAATTCTAAAGCGTAATCTCCAGCTTGTTTCCCAAGCTGGAAACTTTACCCCGTGAATAGATAAAACTTTCTTACTGCTTTAATTCATTGCCATTTATCAGTTTCGTGATTCCCTTTTAAAGAACTCAACGCTTATATTTTAATCCGGTTGCTCTTTTAAACATTTTAAGGCTGTTCATTATTGAGTAATACTATAAATGTTTTGGATCTTGAATTGAATGCTTTAAGATTAAACTCATTGATTCTTTTTCGGATTCTAAAAGTCGTCGACTTTCCTCTCAAACAATTATTTTCTATTAACTTTTTGTAAAATGAATTAAATTTCTGTTTTTGACTATTGAATTAAAGCCAACTTTGCAAAGAGTTTTTTTTATATCGATAATCTGCTAAAAATAATTGTATTAAAAAAAAATAAAATAAAAAAATAAAAAAAACCACATATATTTAGAAATTAAATTTTATAACAAACTGGTTACATGATGCAGTACCTAAAGGAGATGTGTTATGGTGGGCTAAAATGTTGTTTACACAGTATTCAATGCCAAAAAACATAACCATGAATCAATGTTTTTCCATAAGGTGGACAAATTTAAAACAATTTTTTTTTAAATTTTTACACGCTGGAAAATATATTTGCAGTTTTGACTCTACTTAGACGCTACTTGGAAGTTGTGTTGGACCTGCTCTAACTCATTTTGATCGAAGTAGACTTTGATTAACATAAAAATGGCGCCCATGTGACAAATTATGATAACGAGCTGACAAAAAATATTAAAGATTGGTGTTGTGCTGGGTTTTGTTTACAAGAAGGTTATATATCTCCAATCACCACTGTTTTAAAACATATGCATCAACTTATATTTGTTGACTTATTTTGGTTAAATATCACCCCTGTCCTAAAATGTATTGTACTTAATAACTTAATTAACTGGAAAGTTTGAGAGGGAATAGTAATTTACGCACCAAGGAAGGAAACAAAGTAATTAAAAACCCTGAGCGTTTTGGTTGGTTCCTGCGGTGTAACCGAGGGAACCATCCTGTCTAAATCCCGAGGCGAGGCCGAGGGAGTTATTTAGTTGGTTCCTGAGGCGCAGCCAAGGGAACCATGAAGTTTAATCCCGAGGCATAGCCGAGGGAGTTAATTGTAGCGAGGGAACTATGACTTTTTGCTCCCGTGGTACGTACAAGATTTTTCCTCCAGAAGGGGGGGGGGGACAACACAAATAAAACATAAGATTTCGATTCATCTATTTATTTAGGTATTGATGACTAAATTTACAAATTTTTATACCTTTAATGTGTGTTTTATGAAGTGGATTTAATCAAAATGACTTGGAACGTGTAAACCCGGCTTTACCCACCGAGTATACAGACTAAATAGAGGTGTCTTAATATAGGCCTGAGTGGTGGCTTGTCGCTGGATGCCACTGTATAGGATTGCCACTATAAAGGACTGCAACAACATATAATAGACAAATGTGTTGCTTCCTGGTACATTAAAATGTATACTAAACCCACAAAACATGGGAGCTTTAGCCCCCCCAGAATTTTTGACCCAGGATCGCCTCTGCGGTCAGTTTCAAATAATACTAAATTAAAATTATTGCAGATGATTATTCTGCTAATATCAAATAAATGGCAAATAGTTTCTTAAGATCTATTTCCTTGACATAAATAATTAGAGAAATAAAAGATAAATAGTTATACAAAGAAGAGTGGAGCTATAAATATATCAGTTAAAAGATAAATGTGGGTAAAGCTTACTGAAAAGAAGTGAGAAACGAAAAGAAAAGAAAACTAGAGCTAAAATACCGGATTTGGATTTTGGTATGTGATTGTTAGATACATATACTTAAATCAACTCTTTAAAATCAAAACTATAACCATAATAATATATCAATAATTCTCTATGATTCTCAACTATTAACTACATAGTTTGTTTATAAAATCATTGCCAAAGGCAATCACAATTAATCTAATAAAAATAAACGTTTGTTTTGATTTGTAGATCATCAATTAAATAATAATAGCTTATCTAAATAAAGACAGAAAATTGTATAAACAAGCAGGTTATATTATATATTTTTTTAAATACACTTTTATCAGAAGTACATAATCTTTCAATGTTTCAGCTTTTAGGGTGTTCTTTAATCCTGTATGTTCGGGACCAAAGCCCCGTCGGATTACCGATTTTGCCGGATAATCGAATATCAATAGTTTTAACGGGAATACCAAAGGTAAATCACTCTTGTTATCAATTAAAGCGAGCCACCAGATCAATTACAGCGAGCCACCAGCTTCCCCCTCCCCTAGAATACAAACAAGCTATAAAATACAACACTTTTCTCAGGGTAAAAAGGTAGTGTTATGACAGGAGACAGGTATTAAATGGTGTTTATATTATAATTTGAGAACTGACAACTTGACAACCAGAACGAAGGTTTCAATATTTGTATTCTAGTGGTGGGGAAAAATGTTGCCTTCTGCCTTCCCTCTTAAGCTACTCTATTTAATCTCTATATTCGGTGGCTTTACCTCTGATTCACTTTGTATGAAAAGTTACATAAATGAAAACTTATAAACGTTGTATAACAAATAATAATTATTCATAGGGTAGTTTACTTTTAATTGAATCGAAATGTAATTTTCTTCAGTGTCCCCTTCTAATCTTAATAATATGACGTGAATACTAAGCAATATCAATTAGGTTAAAAGATTCAAATGGGATAGGTGCTGTTATTTATTCGATTTTACACGTGTATGGCGATATTTAGGTTAAAATAAAACATTAAAAACTTATCACCTGGTGGTATGTTAGGTTGTGTGGTTGTGGGGTGGGTGTGTTCCATGTCAGGTGTGACGTGACTCTCTCTCCTGTGTCGAGTAGGTTGGTCCTCCCAGCTTCCATCTTTGCTCGAATTCTGCACTGTGGCCTCCGTTACTGTTGATCTCTCGCAGCTCAGTTTCTTAATAATGTCCTCCCGGTTCTATAAAATAGAAAAAGTTGTAAATAAAATGTCTATGAATACAAAATATTTGCTATGTTAAACAATATGGAAGAGATGTCAGACATATTTGGGTCGATAGCCAAATATTACATTTTTTTAACTTGGTTTTTACATTTTTGTAATTTGGGTTGATAGCCAAATATTACATTTAACTCGAGGTCTACACTCTATATGAAGTTCTATTTATGGGAACGGCAAAAGGAGTTTAGGACCAACGGACTAATTTTTGAAGTATAGTTGATTCAATGTTACCAGCCGTATAAATAGTATAAATAGCCGTATAAATAAATATAAATTGGCATCTAAATTATTGAGTCAGGATCCCAACTGATTCTTGTGCATACATGCAAACAAGGAGACCTCAATTGAAACCACACTACTTCAGGTTATTACAGGAATTATTTTGATGAAAAATAGAAGTCCCTATAAACATCGGCCGTTTTCAAGTTATAAATCACAGTTGGTTGACAGTTGATATCCATCTTTCAGCCATAAAACGCCTTGTAGAGAGTCAAATAAGTCCAATCCTAGCTCTGTATTACAATCTCCTGATTTTCAATAAAATTTCGAAGTTATGTAAATTAATTTTCAAGTTAGTTCCTATTACAAATTAAGATTTTGATGTACAGACCTGGAATCGGTCTCATTAATGAGAGTCAAAAATTGTTTTATTTTTTATTTATTTTTTTTTTTTTTGCGATTATCTAAAAAGTGGTGCTATTAATTTTCGGAGCGTGATCTATGTTCGTATAAGAGAAGAAAAAGAAAATGTGTACAAGTAAAGAAGTACAGATGCAGGAAAAAATGAACCGATAACTAGGACACAAGAGTAAACAAACCTGGTTGTCACACGTCAATTAATTTATTTCTTTGTTTACTTTTCTCTTTTCGCTGTCATTCAATATTTATCTCTCTGAATTCATTTTGAAACCTGTCAAAATGAAGATTGCAAATATGGGATATGTCAAAACAAATAAAATAACTTGCGGATTATTTCCGAACTAACTTTTCATTCAGCAAAATGTGCTAAAAACGAATTAAATTCTGCAGAAAGATGGCTAAAAATAATGCATTGTCATCGTGTTCTGAGCTATTCTAAAAGTTTAGTTAGTCAGGTAGTTAAAATCGATTGCATGATTTTTACTGAACCTACAAACAAACAAACAAACAAGAAAGCAAGCTAATAAAAATGTAGTAAAAATAATTATTTTTTCCATTAATTCAGGCTAATGAAGATTACTTAACCTAATGATGTTGAGAGGTTAAATTTGAAAATGACGTGAAACAGTAATTATTGAACATGTAGAAGTCATCACAGCTGTAGTTCACAAAATGTAAGTAGAATAATATATATTAATTAATAATTATGTAAAATAACAATGTTTAGTTTATCAATAATACATTTAAAATGTTACTCTATAAGTCTATAAGCTTGGGAAGTTTTTAATAGTCATCGATTTAATATTGCAGGAGTTTGACAATAAACAACATTTTTTATAATTTTTGATTTTTCGTCTTCGTGAATAATAATTAATGATATGAATCATAATAAATAAACGATCATAATAATAAACGATCTCGTTACAGTGCAATATCTAAAATGCTATATTGTTAATCCTATTGTTCTTTATAATTTATTTTTTCTTAATTAGTTAATAAATTGGTACTATATTGGCCAATGGTTAATTCTTACTTCGTAAAATATTGATGAGAAATATATATTTTTTATTTTTTTTTATATTCCTTGTTAGTTAGTTGCAAGTTTATATTATACTTAAAGAACACTTATTTTTCCTACCAACTGGAGGAAAAAATTGATAATTTATATTTGTTTTTCTACTGCTATAATTATTAAATGAAACAGGGCGTGGACAGTATCAGTCACGGCCATTCATCTTCATTATCTAATAATAAAGAAATGCTTTCGTGCCGTAAAAACTAGTCTAGATACAAACCGCCTTGACTTACATTTATAACAATTTATAAAAAATATTAACGCTATAGTGTATAACCTTTTCTGTATATTATTTTTTCAATGGCCTTACGGTTGCTCATAAAAAAATTTAACGCTCTTATTCTTTTAGTAGATTTTTGTGAAATTTTATCCCCTTCTTGGATCATTATCAAGCTTATAATAATATTCCTGAAATACATAAAATTTGAGTACTATTTTTCATCTTATTTGAAAACATCTATTTGGTCTGCTGTGTGCTAGAAATCATAACTTTAGTGAAATTAACTCACTTGTGGACATCTTCGACATTTAATCATTTAATCTTCGAGAAAAAAAATGTATATCACATTTTAAAGTAAATGTTAATAAAAAGTGTTTTAAATTAAGAGGCAATGTTGTGTTATTACCTCAATTTATTATTAAAATTAACAAATGTAAACTGACAAACATAACTGTTAATAATTGAAAGTTTTTTTAAAAATTATTTTTTTATTTTTTTTTTTTTTAGGAGCACATATCAGAGCAAATGCATGTTTCCTCGATACTATGTTTTTCGAGCACATACATTAAATACACATTATTATTGAAATACATTCGAGAAAATACATGTTTACGAATAAATGTCAAAAAAAGTACTAAAATTATACTAAATGTATTTCAGGAATAGCTTCATAATGACCCAAGGATAGAGGTTGAAGTATAAAAAGTTTATAAAAGAATGCGAGCGTAGTCTTTTTACGGGTATCTTTTACAATATTGAAAGAAATTCATTGTGAAAAAATTCATATTTTCTACGAATCTGCTTTTTAAGTGTAAATAGTTATTTTTTTTATATAGTTTACCTAGGAACTCCATAAAAGAAGAAGCTAGGTGGAAAAATAAATTATTCATTTACTGCTCCTTCTAAAACTCCTCTATAAAAATGATAAATATTGTGAGGTCGGCATTCGTATTGGGTATATTCCTTGAAATCCTCGGGTAAAGCGAACACAACACATATGTGATGCAGGATATTCGAGTTATAAAACAATAATGATCGGAGTAATACGAACGGAATTAAAATTTATATATA
>KZ651107.1:677404-687767 GCA_001010745.2 Gerris buenoi
TGAGTACTCATTTTTATCGAAATTATTGAGAATTTTTTTATTATTTTATTTTTTTGGTGGTGGCAAAACTTATTAACCAGTGTAGCTGCATTAAGTACACTTTCTGGAAAACTTCCTTATTTACTTACCTTTCAAAAAGTATTGATAACTTAACCCATTTATCTGGCCATATTTTGAGCAATAACCGATGGCAGTTAGAAAAATGATTGTAAATTCCAGAAAAATACGAAGTTGAAAAAAATTGTAAACTTTGAGTGACTGCCATTTTGGAACGGTAGAAGATAGAAAGCTCAAGTTTGCGGCAAATAATTTCTTTTTTTAAGCCCTTTCCAAAAATATATAATTTTATGGGTGTCCCAGTTTAAAATTTAAAAGTTGAATCCAATATGGTGTCATCCAATATGGCGGTAAAAATTATCACCCGACAAAAAAGTAGTTTTGTATAATTGATAAAGATACCCGCAAACCGGAACTTAATATCTCAATTATAACCGGAGGTATAGCCGTTTCCGGACTTAGATCCCCCTTAGATTGCTTTATGGTACGTATTTTTCTGGAATTTACAATCATTTTTCTAACTGCTATCGGTTATTGCTCAAAATATGGCCAGATAAATGGGTTAAGTTATGAATACTTTTAGAAAGGTAAGTAAATAAGGAAGTTTTCCAGAAAGTGTACTTAATGCAGCTACACTGGTTATTAAGTTTTGCCGCCACCAAAAAAATAAAATTATAAAAAAATTCTCAATAATTTCGATAAAAATGAGTACTCATCAAATGCTAATCTGAATCAAAGGAATTAGGATTACTTTTCTTTTAGGAATTTTTTTTAAGCTTTCCAACAATAATAATATTATTATTCTAGCATTCATATTTTAGGAGCAACAATTCGATTTATGAGGCAAGGACGACACCTCTCGAAAATTCGCTAATTTTGACCTAGTGGGAGAATGGTTAAGAATTGACCTATGGTATAAATGGTGATTTTGGTTCCGCATGGGGTGTACTATCGCCCTATGTATTTTCCAAACTTTATCGCCAGTCACCCTGTATATATTAAGTGTTAATGTCTTCGATCTGAAGAACGAAAATTTTTAATATAAGCGCAGTGTTGCACATGAAAGTAGGAGTGAAGTGAGGTTATAGACTAAAGAAAGAGCAGGATTATAATGTAGATATCACTATCACTACTTTGATAAGCATGACTTATTTGGTATAGGATCAGGGACTTGCGGTCCTTTTTTCGATGATAAGGTTTTTGTTGGGGATTATTTTATTCTATTTAAATAAAATTAAGCTTACATTCGGGATTTTGTCATTTAATTTAAGTCCCTGACGTTATTGGAAGTTTTCGGTGTTTGAAGGCTCATTCTTACTGCTTAAGTTTTAAGGACCCTTTTTTTATATAAATTAATAATGAATGAAATCAAAAGATCGAGACTAAACTGCGACAAAAAATAATAACCTGTTCCAAATAGTTTAAATTAACTAGGAAGATATTCAATATTTGAAAGTTTGGCTTGGTTCACTTTAATTGGTGCTCTGTAGTTTTAATTGGGCATTGGTTTCGAACAAAACTAATGATAAACAATTAAAACTGTTTCTAAGCTATCTCCATTATTTCACTAATTGTTAAAAATAAGGCTGGGTTGTCCTCTACGTAATTGATTTACAGTAAAACCTACAAACTTGGCTTTCTGAAAAAAGGTGGAAGATCAGTATACATAAAAGAACTAGTATTGAGTATTGCTTCATTCGTTGTTTATTGAGAACTATTGTTTTTTATTCTGTGAATATTTTGTTAAAGTACCCTAAACTTGTTAAATAACTAAAAAAAAAAAAAAAAAAATCGGGTACGTGGTACCTCGGAACTTTCATACAGAGAGGTACATTGGTACATTCGTGCCAAATTTCAACTCGATCAGGACCATTTTCGATTTATTACGATTTTTTAAATTTTTGCTGACTCAGCAAACTGGGTTCAAGATGGCGGAAAAAGTTGATTTTCCGGGCGGCACAGGTTAGGAATGATTTTTCTGCCAAGTTTCACCTCCCTAGGTTAAATACCTTGGGCGCTACGATGAAAACACACATACATACGTCATGCTGAAAACCACTCAGGAGTTCTTAAAAACACCTAAAACGGATAATTCCGTTGAAATCTCGAAAAAAAAAATTTGGTGAAAACAATACTTTTTCTACTATTAGTAGTGAGGAAAAGTAAAAATTAATGAATAAAACCCTAAAAATTTGATTAGCTAGTAGCGAATGGTTGCATAGTATATAAATAAAGAATTTTATTAATAATTTTTAAGTAGGAAATAAATATAGTTATTTAAATTCAAATAAAGACGCTAATCAATCATTGCTCTCAAATAATGACACTAATATATATGAAATTATTTGACCCCTTTGGATGATGAAGTCTTTTCTAAAAAAATCCTTAGGAGGACAAGGTTATACAAAATTATTTATGGTTAATTTTTTAAGCACGCCACACTGAATAACCGAACCAAATTTCTACCGGAGAAGTAGAGAAAGAGTAAGAGAGTGTTTTTGTCTTTTATATAGTTTTAATTTATTTTACTACGTTTTTATTAGCTTGCTTTCGTGTGTGTTTGTTTGTGGATCCAGTGCAAATCTTGGAATCGGTTTTTAACTAACTTCCCGAGTAGCTACACATTTGAAACTTTTAGAATAGCTCAGTAGACGATGACAATGCATTATTTTAATACTTTTAGCCATCTTTCAGCAGAATTAAATTCGTTTTCAGCAAATTTTGCAGTAAGGGATGTTTGAGTGTGTGTGTGTGTGCTGGGCACTCTCTTGAAATATACTAGTAGGAATAGAATACTTTAAATAATAAAAATACATAATATTATTTTCAGCTTCTCAAGTCAATTCTGTAAAGGGACGCTAATGTTTTATGAGGATAATTGAATAAAAACCCATGTTTATTTATTTTCATTTGAACATGAATAATCATTAGCTATCTCTGAGAGTAAAACAACCTTACAATAATCCTTTGATTCAGTGAAAATTCTACATATATATATAAATTTTGAAAGCAAAATATTTGTTGCATTTCTTTGTTTAAAATATAAAATTGCTTGCATACGAGTCTGTATGACAGTGAGATTATTTTCATGAAACGCTTTATGGTGTCGTTTTTTGATAATGCTTTTCGAGTTTATGTTCCATAGCCAAGACATTAAAATGTCAAAATAATTTATCCAAAAAAAAACAATAGAAACCAGTAAACCAATATAACCTCGACGCTCTAAATGTGGGATGCTATTGCTAGCGCTCAATCAACAATTCTATACCAAAACAACTTCTTTATTCTGATTTAAACTTGATCTAGCAGTTAGTTATTAAGAAGTTAGTAATGTTCTTAATTTAGAACTTTAGAATTATATCTGGTTAGTAAAATCTAAATAATTCGTATAAGTAAGGTATGCGACCCCCTTGACTTACTTTTTTTTTGTTACATGGCAATTGATCAATAAACCTAGTTTTATTCAACATAACGATCAACCTAATTCTTCTTTTTCTACCCAACCGCAAAAATTCTACAGTATATTAATATGTGTAATGGTAAAAACAAAAAAATAAAAAAATGTTAACTCGTACAAAATAAACTTGGCTAGTAAAATGAGGGATTTACATCTACGATAACCCTTAAATTTTTAGGTACAATTACATATTTAGTTTAGTTAATTTTCAAAGTTAACAATATATTTTTATTCCTTTATAAAAAAAAAATCTTTGAATTCTTTTAGGTTTTCTCAGGTTACAATTAAAAATAATATTCAATTTTTATATTTCCATATTGCCTTCTTTTTTTTTTTTTTTTTTTTTTTTAATCCGATTTATTTAATTTTGACTCACTGCTTTAATCTTTAATTTTTTCAACAGTAAAAAAATAGATTTTTTTTCATAGATTTAGAACAGCTTACATCCAATATCAAAACTAGATTTATAATTTAGGTAATTGAAGCGAGCGTGAGCGAGTTTCTTACATTTAACAAAATATGCGTCCTGTCTGTCTGTGTGTAACGTTTTCGTTTCCGAAAATATTCGAAAAGTATGTTGATATGGTTAAAATTTGGTATTCATGTTCCTATCTCTAATGCTTAGGCTATTAGCTATATATATCATTCTCGCAGAACGCTCGCGATAGGTTTAAATGTAAAATTGGAATTTCACTATTCGATGAGACCATCTTTTTTTTTCAAATAACATCAAATAGTAAAAGCAACAGCAACAGATGAATTAATAAAGATCTATCAAACTATTATAGCGGAACTTAACGTTCAAAATTGAGAAAACAACGTTTTTACCGATATTATACGCTAAAACGTAACGATTATATACATCGATTGAAAAACATTTGGAAGAGGCATGTAAAATTTCTAATTGAAACATACAGAAGTTTTTGTGTACCAAAATGATACATTTTATTTTTAATAGTTGAAAAGGAGATGTGTGGTTAGTGGAATAGTAGGAATACAGGGTGGCTCCCTTAATACTAGCCTCTCTACTACATACCCTTAACTACCCCCCCCATACCCTTTAACTATTACCTCATCATGATTGTTTATTTCCTCAATATTCAATACATTTTCATTAGTATATGCTCGCTTTAATGATGGAGCCTTGCGATGCCTAGTATATATATATATATTATTAACATTTTTGTTTTTATTATTAACAAAATTTGTTTGAAATTTTTAAGTGCATCTTAAGAGGAGATATAGTCTGGAGTGACACAATATACATACATACATATATACATATATACCTACATCCTACATACATAAAAAAATGTTAAATTTCAGGAATCGATTCAGAATGGTCTAAAACGGATTTCATGGAAAAAAAATTCAAAAATTCGCATTACAAAAATTTTGAAGCCATTGTAGCTTAATTTTCTTCGAAAGTTCGCTAAAAGGACACTACATAACTAGAGACAGGTCATTAGGCTAACTTTTACCAACAATACCAACACATTACCAACACTTCTCGAAATGCATATCCTATTGATTGCAATAAGAATAAGACTATCGCATTGCTCAATAATATATTACATGACTTTGGTGAGAGACCTTCCCNAAATCTTAGGTTTGTTTGTGTTGTTTTCCACCCTTCTGGAGGAAAAATTTTGTACGGACCATGGGAGCAAAAAGTCATAGCACCCTCGCTATAATTAACTCCCTCGGCTATGCCTCGGGATTAAACTTCATGGTTCCTGAGGCGAAGCCGAGGGAACCATACTAACGCCATAACAATAACGCTCAGGGAGTAATGACTTTGTTTCCTCCCTTGGTGCGTAAATAACTATTTCGTTCGTCAGAACGATCACCTATAGCTTCCGTTACCTTCGGTAAACTTCGAAGCAAAAAAGTAATCAAACTAAACGAGTCCTTTTTATCGTTCAATCATTTAAAAGTGAATTATGTCGAGCATCTCTTTTCCAAATATAACTTAGCTAGAAGGTGTCGAAGAAAAGGTGTTGAAAAAAATGATCAAAAATAGATCCTTGCGAGTTAATCGCGTTAATAAATTACTCTTATATCTGACGTTTTATTTCTATCTTTTTACTTTCACATAAAAGTTGCATATTATGTGATGGCGCGAAAACATGATTTTGATTGATTTACCAAATTTCAAGATCACTTGAGCCTATAAAATGGATTTTAAATAATATCTGTCTGTTGTCTTTATGTTGTTAATATTTCACTAGTAATATATTTAAGACAAACACTAAGTTATGTATACTTGTTTGTATATTTATTTTATTTATTGACAAAGCCAAGTCATTGTTAATTGAAAATGAAAATACATACATTATATAGTTTTTCTTAAAACTTTAAGAGTAAATCTCTGCAAATTGCATATTCTATCAGTGGAAGCGTGCAGGGCCCATAACCTGCACGCTTCCACTGCGATGCCATAGTTCATGAGATTTTGAATTAGATTCAGTGTTCACCTGTGCTGATTTTGAATTAGATACGGCGTTGACCTTTGCAGACATGTGAACCCTAAACTATTAAATCGATTTTGATTTGACATCCATGATCAGAAAAACCATACCCCGAAATTAATAAGATTGTAGCTTTCATTTGTGTAATGCCCACAAATGATGTATAATAAAAATCGTGTCCCTCCTAAAGAACTCTGAAATAACATTATTTCTCGAAAACTGTTCCGACGATTTTTATTAAACAATTCTAAAATGTGATTCATTTCAATACAAATCGAACCATATAAGATTCTCCACAGGGAAGGAATTTTAATAAAAATTGTTTAATAATAAATAAATAACTATGAAAACACAAAACAACGAATAAATGGAAAATACTGGACCAAGTAACAAAAAACTCGTGAGTGAAAAAGTTTAGTACAAAATGTATAGGACTCAGATTATATTTGTTTCCGAGATAACTTAAGCTAACGGAATCTATGTGATTCGCCCATAGGCAGGGACAACCGCCCCGGGCCCCGCGTTTTTAGGGGCCCGAGGAAATTTTTTTATGTTTTGCATGCCATCTTATGCTTGGAGAAATGCTGCAGTTATTTTCGTTAGTTCAATATCTTTTCTGTAAATATTTAAAGTGGCAGAACAAAATGGAGTTTTAGAGAGGACAAGGGCTGAAGGAATAACTAGAGAGTGGAGGAGAGTTATCAAGGCTCTAAGTAAAGTCAAGCCCTAGAGTGTTGCCTTGCTAGTACTCAGACATGCAAATCATTTCCTCTATTAACTAAGCAACCAGTTCTTACACAGGCTCTAGTGTTTGTTTCCTACAAACTCCAAAATTACCATCTTATACTAACTAATACATTACTACCACACCTATCCGTGACATGGAATTAAACAACACAATTCAGTCACTTATAACCTATTTGGTTAACCTAATTTTAAATTTTTGAAAAGCCCTGTTACAATTTCCTAAAAATATCTTGCAAAAGAAACTAAATTTGATAATGCTAAGTTATGTGTAGTCTCAACGTGCGTCATAACATTGACTCTAAATCTCAATTGTACTGATTTATCAAACTTAATTATTATTACTTAAATTAAAAAAAACTGTCAATTGGTGTGGCACATAGCTTCCTCGCATCCCTTCACGTACTTTATTGATTTTTTTGCTTTTACAAGCCATTATTGTCTAATTTGTTTCCCCCGTTTTTTTTTTTTAATCTGTCAAAATTGTTTTGATTTTATAAATATATTAATGTATGAATTTAGCAAAAGTTAAAGAGTGCAGACGGTTCAAATTATTCTGGGACTATCGGTGGGTTACTTTCGATAAAATATAAAAGTTTCATTCAGACAGATACGCACTTGTGAAGCTGCAGGTGTATATAAATGTATGTTTGTGTGGATGTAAAGAAGCAAATGAGCGCAGAAACTTGAAACTTATATGGGACCAACAATGGGCTAATCATTATTTACCATTCAAATTTCATTTCAATCGGACGTGTAGTTTTTAAGATATGGTGGTTCGCAAATATAAAAGGACAGACCGACAGGGAACCAAAAATGTTCCCTGATGTCTGAAACGGATTTCTGTTTTGGAAATTTTGAAATCGGAGATAAAAAAAGTTTTCCTCCAGAAGGGAGGAAACATTAACTTTCCACCCTAGTTTATAGGGAGGAAAGGATCNAAAATATGGAATAAGAGGTATACGGCAAATACGAATAAAAGCAGAGAATTAATTAGGTTGTCTTTTTCATTGGAATTGAGTTATAGTTTGCTATGAAGTATCTTGATCCTCCTACTTTAAAATAAAGCCTGAAACATTTTCCTCATCTCTGGAGCTCTAACATTAACTTTATATAAAAAGATCTTGTAGTCAACATCAATTTGAATAACCCTAAAAGGTTTTTTTTTCTCTTTGCCGTAAAAAATCTAATCCCGTTAATTTTATTTACTTAACTGAAAGAGTCTTGTTTTACAAAACGAGGAAAAAAAGAAAGAAATGGTTATTTTAAAAATATTAAATATGAAGTAAGGAAATACGTGCAGATGGGAACTGTAACACGGGATTCTTGTAATATAATAAATTAAGCCGCTAGGATTTAGGATATTAAAAAAATGTTAGATGCTTCTTAACTCTAGTTCATGGTCCAACTTGTTAACCAAACGGTCTAATTCAAATAACTCTCTTAAAAGCATTCTCTGGTTTTTATGGTAATGTTTCTTCTGTAAGCAAGTAAAACTGAATCCTTACTTTCTCCTCACTAGAATGGGCTTACAATATGCTCTAAAGCAGAGGTCGGCAAAGTTTTTAGACCTCGGGCCACATTAGTTTATAAAAGGATGACATGAGGCCTGTAAATGAAACAGAATATTGAACAACACATACGATAAATCACTACATTCTACGATTCATTTAAAACACCCAACAAATGCTTTTTAAATAGGGGTGAGATTATTGAGACAGATCTATAAAGTAATATTCTCTTATTATTCTTAGTTCTAACATCTGGACGATATTTTTACTTTGAAACATTAGTTTTTGGGTTGAATAAAATTCCATAGTTTCTCGACCTGCTTTATAGTAAAATAGCTGTAGCTCTTTGGAAGTCTTTATTAATTTATGTATTTTTAGGAAAAGGTATTATAATGTACATTTTAGAATGTGTCTTTACAATTACTTTAATATAATATCAAGATACACAGGTCAAGTGTGTGCTAGTCAGCACACAGCGAGCGTCCTTAGGCCACACTGTATTGTTTAAGTAGTGCCCTATTGATAGTGTGTTTTAAAATGCTAAAAAGCTTACTTTGAACTATCCTATGGGTCTGATACTCTCATAACACATAAAAACACTTCTGATGAAGTATTTTTTGCCACTGAACCGGAAAACAACCATATAAATACATCGAAAAGACCATAATTATATAAAAAAAAAAACGTACTTTGTCAATAAAAAATAAAATAATATTTTTTTCGAAATTTCCAAATAGTGGTATCTTTACTTTTGGTCGAAGAATGTTCAGGATTGTTTTCAGATTTTTGCAATTCACATAAGCGAGATAGAGGGGGGGNGAGTTGCAAACTCCCCTTCTGTTTCTCTTTTTTTCCATGTCTCATGGGCCCACTTCCGTTTTTACTTTCTCATATAAAGAGAAAGTATTGTGATGGCACAAAAATTCGATTTTGAGATTTTGATGGATTAACATGTTTTGACGTTTTGAGGTCCCCTGAGTCCAAAAAAGTGTTTTTTAAAAAAGTCTGTCTGTCGTCTGTGCAGACGCCTTGAGCCTTAACTACTCGGCCGATTTTGACGAAATTTGGCATAAATGTTTAGAAAAATCATACCCCGAGGCGAAATCGATAAATGAATTTTAGCACAAATTTGGGGGCGCTACCCCCCAAAAACTCTAATAAAAACGTGAAAAAAATTATTTCTCGAAAACGGTTCCGACGATTTTAATTAAAAAATTCTAAAATGTAGTCAATTTAAATAAGAATTTTACGGTATAAGCCGTTAAATTTTCCGGGGAAAAATCTAGTTCCTGAGAAAATAGCTTAAAACGCGGATGGAGAGAGCCCGGGTTCGATTCCCCGCCCGGGAGAAGTTATTTATATGATAATTTTTGATGAAAATTTCAATAGAAATGAAATTTACACATATGAGAAAGTTTGTCTGAGTTGTCTCGGACCGATTTTTTCACTTGATTTTCCTCCTCTTCCTCTTCGTCCAAAATTAAAGCAATCATCAAAAGGTCATTCTCCGAATACTTGGCCATACTCAACTACTAAACTGGACTGTGACACAACGGACGAATATCAGTTCAAATATAATTTAAATAGAAAACACTTTGGGATCACTGCACTGTACGGTCACTGTCACGTCACTGATGAGTGTAAATAACTTCACAGTGAAAAAATCACGGGCCAGGCACGGCACTGTGCCGTCACTGTCACTGTCACTGATGTGTGTAAATGGACCTTAACAGTTTTTAGCAATCTTTAACACATCATAGGGGCGTCGCTGTTGGTTTTACTAAAAAATTGTATTTTAAAAAAATGTTTTTCTCGTTGAATAGATGATGTTTGATTTTTTCCCCGACCTAAAATTTCAATTTTAAATTTAAAATTCACGTTTACGCGAGCGTTGCGCGTGAACGCTTGAACGGATAACGTTGTCCAACCAACTCATCGAAAATGAACATGTCTACCAAATTTCATCAAAATCGGTCGACATTTACTCAATTTATCGTCACACGTTTCATGATTCGCGGACACACAGACCGACAGACAGACAGACACGGAACCAAAAATGTTCCCTGATGTCTGAAACGGATTTCTGTCTTGGAATTTTTAAAATCGGAGGCATAAAACTTTTT
>KZ651107.1:735628-746087 GCA_001010745.2 Gerris buenoi
AATATGCAACTACTAAAATAACATACGTAATATTTTCAAGATGGTGGCCAAAATAGTAAACGACTACAGAAAAGTTTTTAGTCACCATGGCATGTTATACATCAACATCAATTTAAAGGTCTTGAAGTGTAGAAAAAGAATATGTAACTATTAAAATAACACACTTAATATTTTCAAGATGGCGGCCAATATACGGGTGACTAAAAATTTCATTCACCATGACATGACATCAATTTAAAGGTCTTGAAGCGTAGAAAAAGAATATGCAACTATTACACCTCATCATTTTAACTAAGTCGTACAGAAACCGGCGATTATGGCCTCACGTACTTACGTGAATCGCGCCTTACTTGTTTAAATATTTTTACGGGCAAACCCATGTCTAATTCTAATATTTTTTCAAAATAGACACAAATATGAAAAGGAACAAAATGGCACAAAGTACCACCCCAAAGTAAGAAACTTCGTAATTCCATTTTTTCTTTTTTACGGCTTTTACACGTCAGAGCAGAGGGCTGCCTATATTATTGGAATCTACACTTGATTTGTGATCAGCTCTTTTATCCATATAAAAAGATTGAGTTTTCCTTACAATCCTTAAAGAACAGACTTCGTAATTCTATTTTCTTTTTTTTTTCGGCTCTAAAACATCTGACAGAGACGTCAGAGGACTGTTTATATTATTTGCTTAACAAGCGTTCCCTGGAACCTGAACCAAAAAAACAAACAAAAAAACTTGCTTTGTGATCAGCTCTCGTATCTATAAATACAGTGAGTTTTGCGACATTCTTTCATGGTCCAATTTTAAGACTTTCTATGATCTATAGAAATAAATTTATATAGATAGAAATACATTTCTATAGATTATAGATAAAATACATAGATAGAAATAACTCTCTTAAAAAGTACCCTTAAAATTCATAGGTTATATTAAACCCGCAATGCACGTAATTTTACGGGGAAAACTCAATTAGTATCCGGAATATAGCAAGCCATAGGAGGTAGTTCGAATTTTACAATTTTTTTAAAACCGAGAAGATACTGGTTCTATTATACATTTTAGGTTTCTGCACAAAGTAAAAAAAGAAACCTTATATAACGGCTCCGTCTGTCTGTCCAAAAAAAAAGTCAAGTCATAAATACTATAGCTAGAAACATGAAATTTGGCACTCAGGTACATCTCGGCATTTTAGACAACTAGACAAATTTTGGAGTTTTACAATTAATATTTCCAAGATGGCGGCCCGGCCAATATGGCGGGTGACTAAAAAAAAGTTTTTAGTTACTATGGCATGTTCAACATCAATTTAAAGGTCTTGAAGTGTAGAAAAAGAATATGTAACTATTAAAATAACACACTTAATATTTTCAAGATGGCGGCCAATATACGGGTGACTAAAAATTTTATTCACCATGACATGACATCAATTTAAAGGTCTTGAAGCGTAGAAAAAGAATATGCAACTATTACACCTCATCATTTTAACTAAGTCGTACAGAAACCGGCGATTATGGCCTCACGTACTTACGTGAATCGCGCCTTACTTGTTTAAATATTTTTACGGGCAAACCCATGTCTAATTCTAATATTTTTTCAAAATAGACACAAATATGAAAAGGAACAAAATGGCACAAAGTACCACCCCAAAGTAAGAAACTTCGTAATTCCATTTTTTCTTTTTTACGGCTTTTACACGTCAGAGCAGAGGGCTGCCTATATTATTGGAATCTACACTTGATTTGTGATCAGCTCTTTTATCCATATAAAAAGATTGAGTTTTCCTTACAATCCTTAAAGAACAGACTTCGTAATTCTATTTTTCTTTTTTTTTTCGGCTCTAAAACATCTGACAGAGACGTCAGAGGACTGTTTATATTATTTGCTTAACAAGCGTTCCCTGAAACCTAAAAATACAATTTAATTTGTGATCAGCTTTATTCTTATAAAAAGAGTGAGTTTTGCCACTTTATATCATGCTGTTGTTTTAGGACTTTTGTGAAATATAAAGGAAAAGCCCGTGAAAATACCTGAAAAATGAATAAAAACCTTTAGTTTACGGATCACATATACCAAAACCAAATTTTAACTGAATCGGTTAACTTTTACTAAAGTTATCGTCACACACGTAAACGTTACTGACTTACAAACAAAACAAACAGACATGGTGCATATTTTTTCGAATAAAGGAAACTTTCTACGTCGCTACACAGCTATAAAGTAACGATTATCGTCTAATTCATTCAATCGTATCTAGAATTCAGCATAGAGAAACAATCATACATTCAAAAATTACATGTTAGCACATTTTCTCCTCTACATTGATGAAAACTACTATGTACTTTTCTGCCATTCTTCAGGAGCAGAGATATTTATACAATGACATAATAATGTACATAAATCAAATTAAATTGTTCAAATTTCAACAAACAAAGACGTTTTAAATTCTTTTATTAAATAAGTTATTAAAGTAATGAACTGAACCATATATGGAATTAATCCTAGAGCTTTAACCAGATAATTAAACTTAATACACAGGCAGGTTTATTAAGTTTAATAAATAAGTTTTTCTTGCCTTTTCAAGAAAAACAGACAGATAAATAATTTCACTCGAGTAATTTTAGCCCAATTATGTACACCGAACCAGATCTATTTCAGTTGTATATATGCACCTGAATTTGCTACTTAATAGAATTTTTATTAATCCTAAACTTATTTTGATAATTCTTAGACTTGAAAATAAATTTCTTCCTAGTTTCTTTTCGAAATTTCGTCGTAAGCCTTTATATTGTTTATAGTATGATAAATTGAAGTGTCATATAAAAGCTTAATAATGCAAGACTAAAAGGGAAATAAATAGGTAAAGCCTAAATAAACAATAATATAATTTAACATAAGCGATCGCGACATTAACAGTGAGAATAATTAAATATTTCACACACTTAATATTGACTTAAAAAAATTCCCAGTATTTTTATCTTCATTATTAATATTATTAAGATTATGTCAAAAGTCTGATTCTATTCCGTTTTATAAAAGTGCCTAATTTTTACATATATTACCATAAAAAGTGTGATTATTTTATATATTGTTTACTATAAACGTACGTAAAACACATTCCAAAGAAATCGTTTGTAAATAAGTAAAGCAATGTAAATATAGAAAAAACAATCTGTAAATATTAGATCAACTGGCGTTTTTAATTATTTGTCGTTTTCCTTATTGCTGTTTGTTAATACACAAGCATAATGTAAACAAACAGAAAAATAAAAGATTGGTTATTGCAACAGCTGTCCTTTAAAATTACCGAGAAAAAACACAGTGTGTTTTACAGATCAAACTATTTAGACGGGGAGATCTTGGAATGAGTACGCGGTATCGCGATCGCGTAATAACTGCACACTGCAGTCTAAGGTTAATGCCAGGCCCGCATCTGATTTATAACCGGCCAAGATAATTGACTAATATATAAAGACTGGACTCTCTTCGGATACTATTCAGTCGACATCTAAGCACCCCAACAACCAATATGAAGTACATCGTATTTGTTCTTATCATCGCCTCTTCTATCTGCTATATTAGTGCAGGTAAGACACATAGATACATTATTGTAAAACATTTCCATTATTTCATTTAATATTTAATTTTTTTAATGTAGCAGAAACTACACTGTAATTATATCATTAAGCTTTTCGACTTATATAGCTCTAATAATATTAATGTATATCCAAAAAATGTCGCATTAAGTACAAAACAATCCTATAATAAAACTTACAATTTTACAATATTATTAACCCATTTAAAAATAAATCATTTATGTTTTTTAAAAGAAAATAAATAATAGGAATAGTAAAAGATTAAAAAAATATTTTTGAGATTAAGTATAAATTATGATGATTTTAAAAATCTAGGTATATTAATTTTTGAATTGTGAAAAGATTCAACATTTATTTTTCATTTTAAATGTATTCATTTAAAAGATATTGGAATTAACCCATTTAATTGATACAATCAATATAGATAATAACTAATCACTATATACATATATATACACAAATTTATTCTAATTATAACTAACTACAAACTCACATTTTTTTATCAACCCAAAATTATAAGATGATAAAATCATTAAATAAAATGTTTATCTAGTTGCGAGTTACGTTATATGAGGAAAAAATAGTTACTCGCAAATGATAAGAACAAAACAAATAAATAAATCAAGGCCGAGAAGTACGTCTCATTGTAAAGGCTTAGATGTTTTAAATTTTTCAGAGATTACAAGTTATACACAAAAATACTGAAGGATGGTTACGACATCTACGACTGGATTATATTCATAGAAAATAAAAATTATGTTAAATGTGAAAAATCTGTCCGACAGAATTCTTACTAAACTTTTTCATGATATGATAAAGTTTAGTATTATCAAACAGTTATCAAGCAATTGCTTGATTCAGAGTTTTCCATAAATAAGTGTTTCAAGTTTTTATATTTACATATAATTTAGAGAGCCGGAGTGGCGAGTGGATTAAATTACTTACCATGTTTGCTCACCCATTACTGAATCAAGAGCGGTTCGATCCCTCGCCATGATACTCTGATTTATATTGCTCACTAATGATCATACTTCATACTCGCTTCGGCGGTACAATGTACAGAGGTATGATGTGTGAAGTGACTGGAATTCTCTTCCACGAGGATAGTAAAATAAAATGGACTTAAAAAATGGCCTAATTGCTAGATTCGAACAAGTGGTTCGTCCTACCCGTCTGGTACAAGTACTAGGACCTTACAACCTATACTACATGTATAATTTATTATTGAACAATTTATCAAAATTTACTAAACAAAAAAAAAAAAAAAAAAAAAAAAAAAAACTCCACGGTGAGGAAACGAGCCCAACCTCTTACCCTTTTCGTCACATTTTTCTCGAGAAAACTACTACTATGGTTAGATTTAATGTGTCCTGATAGAGAGCCAACGTAGTGGTCGAGGTGCTCTAAGCACTCGTCCAGCTATCAATGATCAATGAATCGATGCGAATCAAAGGTTGTGGGTTCAATCCCGTGCTATGATACTCTGATTTAAATAGCTCACTAAGGAACAAACCATACCAGCTTCTTCAGTACAATGTATATGTACCGGTATTATGTGGGATGTGGCTGGAACTCCACCCCGGGGTTAGTAAAATGAGGCACTGTGGCCTGATTCCTAGGTTCGAACAAGTGGTTCGTACTACCTGTCTAACCACTACTACTACTAGCGTGCCCTGAGTCAAAGATGCGAATCAGTTATTTTTAATCTAAATCAGAACTTCTTAATCACCTATTATTCTAACCTATTAATTATCTAGAATATTATATGGCTTTTTAAACTAAACAATAACTGTATATTTATATTTTATGTTTAGATATTCAGTGCAGGACTAATTACTACTGTGAGGACAATGAGCTGTGTTGCTTCAGTTCAACTTACAATTCTCCAACTTGCTGTGCATCAAACTCATACTGTTGCGGACAACATTGTTGCATCAAGTAAGTTATTGTAAATCTCAAATTTGTTATAATTTTCTCCTTTATTTAAAGCCCATAAAAGATTTTAAATTCTAGTTATCTTCCTGCTTGATCTTGAATCGTTTTTCACATTTCCAAATTTGAAATCTATCGAAATTAATCAACAATTTAAAATAAAAATAATGTTTCTGTAATCTCAAATAGTAATACATGGTCAAATAGACTTTATTTAACGTTGATATTAAATTATTCAGGAAAAGGATGAACTTAACGTCCAAATGCCTTATTTTATGTCTGTTGCACACAAGTAGGTACGACGAAGTTGACATGTTAATTTAATTCATATAGATTCATAATTTTAAAAAAAATCTAACTAAAGTTATGATACTTGTATAGAAATTGAAAAAAAAATCAATACTGAACAATGCACATGGTAATAAATATTTAACGTGTAATATAATCTTTACTTTTTTGTTGCAGTGTTGGAGGACCATTTCCCTTCAGAGTCAGGCCAAGGCTTGCTACCTTCAAACGTGGTTAAACAGTTCCTTTCTGTTAGCTTATAGAATTAATAATTGTATTAAACCTAATAATTTTAACTGTGTTCTGTTCAATCAAAACCTTGTATAAGATTGCGATTTAAAAATGAAGTTTTAATTTAAATTTTTGTAATAAAGTATTTCTAAGTATGTAAAGCAAAACTGATTCATATTTTTAGTGTCATATTACACGAGTATATTGTTTATAATAAATATTAAGGATTTATTTAAAATTCAATGATAATTTATGTTTATTTAAAATAAAAACAATTAAAGTATTTATTGTACATACCAAAGAAATAAATAAAATGCATTTAAATTAATTTCGTGTCATTATTCAAATTAAATTCCTAATCAAATTTATTAGGGTCCGTAGGCAAAAACCCTTATATCTGCGTTTTTCTGTCTGGAGGTTATTATGGCACCTTCATATGTTTTTACCATACTATTTTACGATAATTACATTTAGTTATATTATGTGTTATAACCTAAACGCAAGAAAAATATAAGGATAGGGAAGCCCCAAAAACTGTAACCTTAACCATTAACCATTATTGTTACACTCCAAAAAGTTTCATGATGTAGAAATGTCTTTAGGTATAGGTTAGCATATTTATCTCTTTATTTGTGTATATTTATTATTTAGAACAGTATTTATTGTTATTAGACAACACTGTCTTTAGAATATTAATATTGAGTTCATAAGTTGTAATTATGCAAAAAGAGATTGTGAAGTTCTAGGTCTTCGGGGTGGTGACCGCGCTCGAAAGGTTGTATGTCCCGACGTTTCGCTCCTAATGTTAGCATATTTTTTTCGTCAACAATTGCTAGATTCGAACAAGTGGTTCGTCCTACCTGTCTAACCACTACTACTACTAGCGTGCCCTGAGTCAAAGATGCGAATCAGTTATTTTTAATCTAAATCAGAACTTCTTAATCACCTATTATTCTAACCTATTAATTACCTAGGATATTATATGGCTTTTTAAACTAAACAATAACTGTATATTTATATTTTATGTTTAGATATTCAGTGCAGGACTAATTACTACTGTGAGGACAATGAGCTGTGTTGCTTCAGTTCAACTTACAATTCTCCAACTTGCTGTGCATCAAACTCATACTGTTGCGGACAACATTGTTGCATCAAGTAAGTTATTGTAAATCTCAAATTTGTTATAATTTTCTCCTTTATTTAAAGCCCATAAAAGATTTTAAATTCTAGTTATCTTCCTGCTTGATCTTGAATCGTTTTTCACATTTCCAAATTTGAAATCTATCGAAATTAATCAACAATTTAAAATAAAAATAATGTTTCTGTAATCTCAAATAGTAATACATGGTCAAATAGACTTTATTTAACGTTGATATTAAATTATTCAGGAAAAGGATGAACTTAACGTCCAAATGCCTTATTTTATGTCTGTTGCACACAAGTAGGTACGACGAAGTTGACATGTTAATTTAATTCATATAGATTCATAATTTTAAAAAAAATCTAACTAAAGTTATGATACTTGTATAGAAATTGAAAAAAAAATCAATACTGAACAATGCACATGGTAATAAATATTTAACGTGTAATATAATCTTTACTTTTTTGTTGCAGTGTTGGAGGACCATTTCCCTTCAGAGTCAGGCCAAGGCTTGCTACCTTCAAACGTGGTTAAACAGTTCCTTTCTGTTAGCTTATAGAATTAATAATTGTATTAAACCTAATAATTTTAACTGTGTTCTGTTCAATCAAAACCTTGTATAAGATTGCGATTTAAAAATGAAGTTTTAATTCAAATTTTTGTAATAAAGTATTTCTAAGTATGTAAAGCAAAACCGATTCATATTTTTAGTGTCATATTACACGAGTATATTGTTTATAATAAATATTAAGGATTTATTTAAAATTCAATGATAATTTATGTTTATTTAAAATAAAAACAATTAAAGTATTTATTGTACATACCAAAGAAATAAATAAAATGCATTTAAATTAATTTCGTGTCATTATTCAAATTAAATTCCTAATCAAATTTATTAGGGTCCGTAGGCAAAAACCCTTATATCTGCGTTTTTCTGTCTGGAGGTTATTATGGCACCTTCATATGTTTTTACCATACTATTTTACGATAATTACATTTAGTTATATTATGTGTTATAACCTAAACGCAAGAAAAATATAAGGATAGGGAAGCCCCAAAAACTGTAACCTTAACCATTAACCATTATTGTTACACTCCAAAAAGTTTCATGATGTAGAAATGTCTTTAGGTATAGGTTAGCATATTTATCTCTTTATTTGAGTATATTTATTATTTAGAACAGTATTTATTGTTATTAGACAACACTGTCTTTAGAATATTAATATTGAGTTCATAAGTTGTAATTATGCAAAAAGAGATTGTGAAGTTCTAGGTCTTCGGAGTGGTGACCGCGCTCGAAAGGTTGTATGTCCCGACGTTTCGCTCCTAATGTTAGCATATTTTTTTCGTCAACAATAATAACATCACTGAAGATGCTTCTAGCTTTAAGAGCAAAACGTCAGGACGTACTCCCTTCGAGACGCAGCCACCACCAGAAGACCTAGAACTTCAATCATTATTGTAACCGCGGAAGACTACGTTAATGTTCGTAAAGAGATTGATAAAAGAGAAATTAACAAACCTAAAATAAACTATAATATCTAATTATATTCTATTACGTAAAGTAATATATATTATACAAAGTCGAATCAATTAAATTCTTTTTTTTATTTCAAAAAGGATTATATCGGTACTTGTTTTTATGGCGAACAACATTCAAACTATCAGTCCAACGTTGTGACAGCAAATTTAAATGTATGTTATAAGAAATATTGAGATATACATAATACATATACACTTGTAAAACTATGTCCACAATAATATAAAACTAGGAAACTTATGAGCATAAATCCAGTTATAAAACAACCTAAATTTTAAATCTTGGATTTCATGACAACCAACAATGGGAAGGCATGCTTTAACATGCATTTTTTGGTTTCAAATTACTATTGACGTTTTAATTATAAATTTATTGATAAATTAAGGCAATTTTTAAAACGTAATCTACATGCAATCTTACTCACTGATCTCGTAACCTCATACTGCCCCAGAACAAAATACAAATTTAAATACTTATTTATTTCTTTGCAATAAATAGTGAGGTAATTTCACGTTGTTTGTCAGGAACTTGTTACTTTTACCATCTATTTTTATAAGATTAAACGTTCTATGTATTTTTTTTTTTTTTTTTTTTTTTTTTTTTTTTTTTTAACTATACAAAACAATAATAAAATATGGATTTCACAAGCACATGCAAAATAGTTTTAGTTTCTTACTCTAATCTAGTTTTTGATTTATGAGTGGAAACATTGCAAATCTGTTATCTGACTCGGGGAATTTTAGAAAGTTTATCTATTTGATAGTTAAACTATAACTAAAAGACGAGTTATGTGTATTATATTCATATTTTATATAAACAAAGGTAAGTTTATCCTTTGTTTAAAGCGTCGCCATGGTGCTTAGTTCACAGAAGGGAGCTGCTCTAAACTCGCTCCCTTTTTATCCCTTAAGTTTTACGTCTAACTTGATAACGATCTCACGTTTCTAATAGACACGGACTTACTCAACATTCTCCACAAAGCAGCTAAGTATTATTTACTAGCAACCGTTCATAAGCGTCGAAACAACTCCTATCTCATTTGTTTACTGAATCTCGTTATAAAGCCTTCGTTTTACTGTCTTAATGTTAACAAAATTAAACATACTACTGTTGATTTGATATTTTGCTGATCAAGACTTTCAGTATTAATTAAGTTTATTTATGTCATTAAAATTTAATTTAAGCTTAAATTCAAGATTATTATCAAAATATCAATAATTCAAGGTGAGTTGCACAATATTTATTAGATATAAATACACAATATAGTCCAGCCAAATGGTAGTTTAAAGTGGAAAGTTCTGGTGTAATTGATTTTAGTGGTTTATTTTATGGTTTTGGGGGTGCTGAACACAAATCTGACGTTCAACAAAATTTCCCCTCGCAAATATGAGAAATCATAAAAAAAAGTATTTTTTTTTTGTGGTTTTCAGCTTGTAACTTGCAAAGCAATCTATTCAGTGGTCGAGTAGTAAAATATAAAGGAAAAAATAACCTTCAATTTATTTCTACAAGATTTTTTTTGTACGTAGTATGGTTTTCACGCATCGGAGTTGAAATGTCGGGGAAATCGGTAATTTTTTAAAAAAGACCAGTTATGCACCATGACTTAACGAGCGAATTTTCAAATAAATCTAGGTATTAATGGCTTCTGGCTTGAAAATTTTGGTTTAGAATTTGGATGGATGAAAAAAAAAATTTGGTACACAGGGGTACGGGGTACATAAGTCAAAATA
>KZ651107.1:757878-777520 GCA_001010745.2 Gerris buenoi
CGGGTGGTTTCCGGGATAAACGGGTGATATGGTAACTCTATTCTGGAGGTAAAATCTTGTACGTACCTCGGGAGTGAAAATCACTTGCACCCTCGCGATAATTAACTCCCGAGGCGGAGCAGAGGGAGTGAACGTTATGGTTCCCTCGGCTTCGCCTCAGGAACCAACTTCATCGCTCAGGGTGCAATCACTTACTTTACTCCCTTGGCGGTTAAATAACTATTATACTGTGGATAGCACAGGGTCAACACTTTAGAGTCATCGTCTCTGGTATTTCTTTACCAGACTGGCGGCTAGCACATATATTAAGCAGCTATCCATTTACCTCATGATGCCAAGTGAGCACAAATATTTCTGGACGCCAAACAGTCCCCCTACACAGGGCTTTCTGCAAGGCCAAGTAGATGTAGATGTCGACTTAGGATAGTTTTTTATTGAGAGCAGCGATCTGTTAAGATGCTGAGATGGTTCTCGGATATCATTTTAGATTGTCGCAAACCTGAAGCACTGCTCCATATCCTGTTCATATTTAACCTCATGAATGTTCTTATGGAATGTTAAAACATTCCATAAGAACATTCATGAGGTTCATTGTGGAGTAAACTTCACAATGTGGTACACCAACAACTGGTTCTGGTGTAACTATACTTTACTGTTCACCGTTTTCAGTTAATTTTTGAGAATAACAAAATAACGTTTAAAAACGCATTTTCAATAATGATTCTCAATGCAATAGCAACATGAGGAAGTAAGGATTGTATCCTGGTTTAATTTTTCGGAAACCTACACTACAAGCAACAGGAATATTAACTGAGGACTAACGACCCTACCTCTATATAAGGCAACATTGGTAAGACATTTTACATGGAAAGCATGTGTAATAATGGGAGTGGGTTAAAACAAATCAAACAGATAGAATAAATAATTAAATTTTTGGTTGGTTAAAGTGTTTAATTATAACGATTGAAAACAAAAATATACACTTTTCCTCTCTTCAATAATAAATAACATCTTTCAAACAATTAAAATACATCTTTCTATTTGCCCTTTCACAACAAATATATAATACACTTTTTTTTTTCTTTTTTTTTAAATTTTCAAAGTCTTGCCACAATTTGAAGCAGAATAATCATTTTCAGTTAACTATTATTATAAGAGATCTCTAATTAGCATGAAGAGGTATGATAAAACTTAAGTAAACAAAAAATGGATTGAAACAAAATAAACCAACAATTCAGCTAATAGGAGTAAAAAATAATATTAAGTAAAATAAAAGGAGAGGTTTAACAATTTTTAATTTGAGGAAACAAAAATATTGATATCAAACATCAAATTTCAAATCTCACTTCTTATTTTCAATAGAAGCTATTGGTCCATTAAAAAACAATTGATATTTAAAGAATGAATGTAAACCATTTGTAATAAGTAAATAAATCTATTAACTCCCAAATAAAAGGAAGAATAATGACTCAGGTGGTAATTTTAACCAAGGAAATATTAAAAAAAAAAAAAAAGTCAAGCACAATACTTTACAAGGTCATTTAAAAATTGAATCGCTTGCACATCAATTACATCTTTCTCCCAATATGACAGCAGACAAAGAAGTAGCACTCCAAATCTATCTATATATGTAGGAATCTCCTCCTTTTCACTGAATCATTGATAAACTAATAAATAAGCAGTAAAAAGATTAATTTAATAAATTGGAAATGATGGCGAACCCAATCTTCATAACATTTTAAAATTAAATTGATAATGGACCCTTTGAATTGGATACATGTTTAAGGTAAAGAGAATCACTTGAGAGTAGTACTTAGTGAGTAGCAGCAGGGGGTTGGGGATTGGAATGTTGACTGGCTTGATTTTGACTGTTCGGGTTGGGTTGTTGCTGCTGATTGTTTTGACTAGATGGTGGCTGATACTGGTTACTCTGATGGTTACTCTGATTGGGTTGCTGGTTATTCTGATTGGGCTGCTGGTTATTCTGACTAGGTTGCTGGTTATTTTGATTAGGTTGTTGCTGGTATTGCTGCTGATTATTTTGATTAGGTTGTTGCTGGTACTGTTGGTTATTTTGATACTGTTGTTGATTGTTCTGATACTGCTGTTGAGTATTTTGATTGGTCTGACTTCCAGGTTGATATGGTGGGTTGGGATGATACTGCTGTTGAGGAACCTGATTTGGATGTTGATTTTGTTGATAGGCCTGCTGTTGTTGGTACTGCTGTTGTGAAGGATGGGGTGGAACCTGATTATGGTATTGATTAGGGTGTTGAGGCACCTGATTGGGATGTTGAGGCNAAATCCTCAAATAGCATCTGCTCCTAGAACTTTGGCTGAGGAAATGGAGGATAAAAAATAATGAACAGAAGAGTGTGCACGTCACCTTTGCTCTTCGCCAGAGCACTTGTCCTCCAGCCACCCTTAATCAAGCTCCTATTCCTCAATCTGATTCAGTCACACAAAAACAAAACGTACTGCCATAAAAAGACGATACAAGAGATAGTAGAATAATCAAAAATGTGGATTCACCCACTAACCAAAAGAAAGAGAAGAGATAATAGTGCAAAAGAATGAAGAAAAAAAATTAGTTTTTCTTTAATAAAGAGTAAAAAAAAACTACGGAACCATGGAACTTCTGGCCCAAGACTCAAGACTTGGCAATGGAGGGTTAAAGATCTTCATCTTTATGTGGCCAACAACTCTCCCCTCAACAGAAACCCATGGGGGGGGGGGTATANGGATGTTGATTTTGTTGATAGGCCTGCTGTTGTTGGTACTGCTGTTGTGAAGGATGGGGTGGAACCTGATTATGGTATTGATTAGGGTGTTGAGGCACCTGATTGGGATGTTGAGGCACCTGATTGGGATGTTGAGGCACCTGATTGGGATGTTGAGGTACCTGATTGGGATGAGGTGGCACCTGATTATGATGTGGTGGCACCTGATTATGATGTGGTGGCACCTGATTAGGATGTGGGGGAGCCTGATTGGGGTGATAACCCTGAGGTGGTACTTGGTTTGGATGGTACTGAGGTACCTGATTAGGATGATACTGTGGTTGATTCGGATGAACCTGATTCATATGGTGCAAGCCTGGATATTCCTCGGGTAGCTGCAAAAAAGGAATAATATTAGCAACAATTAAGCAGGATATTAACGATAANCCTTAAGTTCCAAGGATATTTAGTTGATGCTGAAGAACTCTCCAGCCAACTGCAAATGGAAAACCCCAAGATGGGAGGGACTTTGGAAGTGCAAAGCAGAAAGAAAAAGAGACAATTTCAGTATGAGGGTGAAGATGAAGTCTTAGATAACCCAGAAACCAGTACAAAAGCAAAAGTACACTTACGTACAAAGTAAAGTTCACTTTCACAGAACCAAGTAGACTGTTACTTTAAAACAGAAGATATAGTTATTAGTGCTTTAAGTGATAGATTTGAACAGATAAAACGTCATTAGTGATTGTATTGAACTTTTGTACGACATTAAAAAAAAGACATGACATCGGAGATCTTAACTGAGAAATGTGTGAAACAAGAACATGTTTTAATTCATGGAACATCAAGAGATATAATAGCAACTGATATGATGGACGAACTAAAAGTTCTTTCCACATTGTTAGAGCCTAAGACTTCACCCCCTGAGGCTCTACAATTTATTTTGGAACATGATTTTGAGGCCCCCCTTTTCTTTTTAATTTAATACACTTCTTACAACTTAATACTCACTTTTTTTTAATATAAATGTGTGATGGTGATATATGATATTCCTTTGTCCCAAAGCATATTGGACTGAATATCCCTTTGTCTTAATAGGTAGTTAGACTAAAAACTCTTTTGTATAAAACACAAAAAAGGGGGCCCTTTTCTATAAAAGTACTCTTAAGATCTAAGATCTTCAATGTCTCAGACACGATTGACTGGGTTAGCCACACTATCAATTGAGCATCAGTTGGCAGAGTCTCTGGATTACAACCAGACCATATCAAAAGTTTGGCCAGTATCAAAGCAAGAAGAAATATCGTTCATTTAAGGGCTATTAAGTTTAGCCTATAGATAGACTTTTCATTTTTATATAATTTCACTTTATTTACTTTATGTTTACTCATTATCCTTTCAGTCCAAGAGAACCACCTCCTTGCCTTTGATAATACCCTGTCATTTATTACTTCTCGAACCTTGGTTAAGGAAATGGAGGATAAAAATAAACGAACAGAAAAGTGTGCTCGTCACCTTTGCTCTTCGCCAGAGCACTTGTCCTCCAGCCACCCTTAATCAAGCTCCTATTCCTCAATCTGATTCAGTCACACAAAAACAAAACGTACTGCCATAAAAAGACGATACAAGAGATAGTAGAATAATCAAAAATGTGGATTCACCCACTAACCAAAAGAAAGAGAAGAGATAATAGTGCAAAAGAATGAAGAAAAAAAANTTTTTTTTTTTTTCTAGTGCCGATAATAATGTGTGACAAAAAACACGAGCAACGGATCAATGTGAAATCTCTCGTTAAATTTAAAAAAAAAACTCTGACTGAGTGCTATAAGTTGTTGAAAGAGGCATATGGTGAAAATTCTCTATTTCGTGGGTGTGTTTTCGAATGATATAAACGATTTTCTGAAGGACGAGAGAGCACCGAAGATGACCAATGTCCAGGTCGACCTGTCTCTGTTTCAAATTTGTGTGGAGACTGTTGTATGAGCATTTGGATGATTGCTGAGACTGTTAACGCCGATAAAGAAAATGTTAGACAAATTTTATGACAAATTGAAAGAAACAGCTGGAGTTGTGGAAAAACAAGTTGCGGCTCTTGTACCAGGACAACTCACCTACCCATAACATGCTGTCTGTGAAGTGTTCTTTAGCCGCTAGAGGCACTCCAGTGCTTGAACACACGCCATACCCGCCTGATTTAGCACTCTGTGACTTCTTCCTACCGAAGATGAAGTCTGCCTTAGAAGGAACCTGGTTTGAGTAGATGAAAGATGTGAAGCAAAAATCCGCGGAGCTCATAATGCTCTTACAGAAGAAGACTTCCAGCATTGCTTTGACCAATGGAAAAAACTAATGGAACGGAAGGGGACGAGAGTACATAGAAGGGGAGCATTCAATTGTCAAATAATTTTTAAAATAAAACTTTTTTTCATAAGCAGTCTTGTTATTTAATAGCCAGACCTCGTATAAAATTATCTGCAAATTATTAATTATTAGATTCTGAAAAATTTACCCAGGCAGATTAAAATATTATAGGAATTATTACTTTTTAAAAAAAGTAATTTAATTTTAAAACAATTTTTAATACAATATGAATTTAGGGTACTAGAAAGTTAAAACTTAGTCATTATATAAGTTTCTTTTTTTCTGCTGTTTATTAAAAATCCAAGCAATCTATGAATTAAATAATTCTAGAGAGTGAAAGAGCTCTCAAATTAACTGAATAACATCAAATAATTAATTTTAAAATAATTAAAAGTAATAAATAAATGGTTATTCATTTCATGCATTTAGTTAACACATAAGCAAGTGTTATAAGCATAAAAGTGTAATTTTGTGTAAAAATACAACATACATGTGTAAAGAGATTAAACAAATTCTTAAATACCTTTTACTAAAGGTCGACCAAGAAGTCATGGAAATCTGAAGAGTGTTCCATTTTCGTTTTTTGGTGTCATGTATAATCAGTTTTTAAAATAAAATAGACCACTGTCAAAAAAACACAGTGTTGTTCTTTTGTTANATTAGATTTAAAAGGTAAACTGGTTTAAAATTTAAATAACACATCTCTCCTGATAAAGAGAATTGAAGGATTTATTATTCCAACACAGTACAAGTAGGGATCTCTGTCAAAGATTATCTTAGATCTTAGGTAAGTTGTTGTCCCCCAAAAATGACAGAACAATCTTTCCATTCCAAGCTTTGGCATTCAATTTTTTTCATTGGCCAATAAACCTTGTTAAAAAATGAATAGTTATTTACGCACCATAGGAAGAAAAGTAATTGATTGCACCCTTAGCGATAAAGTTGGTTCCTGAGGCGACGCCTCGGGAGTTAATTATTACGAGGGTGATAGTGATTTTTNTGACGTCACACGACGATACAAGTTACTGCTCGGTCTTCTTGATCGTAGGTCTAAGATTTTTCTTAACAACAAGCTCCGTATTTATAATGTAATTCTAAAACCAGCTTGGACCTACGGTCTGGAAGTGTGGGGCAGCACCAAGCCTTCAAACCCCCGTCGTCTCCAAATACTGCAGTCAAAAATCCTTAGAAAAATAACCAATGCTCCTTTCTATGTGTCTAACCTAACTCTCCATGAAGATTTAAATGTGCCCCTTGTCCGTTATCTAACCCTATCCCGATATAGAAAATTCCATGAATCCATATCCCACAATCCTAATCCTCTTGTTCAACTCCTGTCCTCTCAATTTATCCCTAGCAACCCACCAAGACGTTTGAAGAGGAGATGGCCTAGAGATCTCTTATCTTAAAATATCGCTTTCNAAGGAGTGATCATAAGATTATACTTTTAATCAAAAAGTTTTTATAACTAAGATACAAAATAACGATATAACAACAGGGAATATATGGGAAAGTAGTTTATAGTAAATTAAGTACAGTTGGAGCTCATTATAACAAACTTCTGTCCAACAAAAATCTCTACATAACAATTTTATTTGTCCTCATGAATTCTTCATACAAAATTGTTTCTATAGAATGAAAATAATTTCTTACAAGGAATAATATTCATAGAAACAAGGATAAAGATCTAACTGACCAACTTTTTATGCATTCCTTTATTTTTAAGAACCGTATTTAGAAGAAACCCTATAATTTTGTGTATTCTACCTCCACTATTAAGTGGAATTAGAATCATCTTTGCAAAGTAAACATAAATCTCTTAGTCTTAATTTAGAATTCATTTATAAAGCTAATAACTTTATAGAGCATAATTTACTCACAGTACAAATGTCTCAGAAATCAATTAGATTTTATAGCAAATGACTGTTTTTAAAATGTAAAAGTATTGGAAACAAACAAAAAAAACTGGTTTTAAATATTAAATAATAGGTACTTTATCATTACCCAAAGAAGAGCATATTCCCTTATTCAGTAAAAATAAAAGAGCAGAGAAGTTTAAGCCAGAATTTATTAAATGTTTATACTTTGACGTTAACAAATTAGCAAAATAAAACAGAAATAATGGGATTAAGACAACAAAGTGAATAAAACACTCACCATGAAGATGGAAAAATATTTTAGGATCAAATTCTTGATTTTCCAAATGATCTTGTTTTTCCCAAACCTCTTCTAATTGTGCTTTGCTATAAACATGTTACAAAATCTTGAATCAATAAAAAACAGGACTTGTACTAAGTTTATTTTACTATTCTTAAGAGCTCTGAAAATGCTTCTAATAATGGAACAGCACATCCTTTCAGGATGCAATCTAAACCAGAGAAACTCATTGTTGTCATGACACCGACGCCAGGCAAGATATATTTAAAAATTAGTTGTTATAAAAAATATACACTTTTTAATAATTAATTTTATGCAATTATTTCAGAAGTTATCTCTAATATAACTGATCAAGTCATAATCACCAATTAATTAATATTTAAGTCATATTGTTTGTGTTTGTATGAACAATAACATAAAATCAAGAATATTTTTTTTAAGAACACCAATCAATAAACATTAGATATGATAGAACAGAAAATGTTAGTTACAGTGTTTTTACATTATGTAAAACTTAGCCCTTAAGCAATATTTTAATGAAATTAATTCAGTTAAAAAATGCAACACAATTTTTAATAATTGTATTCAAATAAAAACTGGGTGTATACTTTTTATTCATGCAGTGGTAATTAAAAAGAGATAAGTTTCAAAATAAAGCACTTAAAAAACAAGCCAATGGTTAAATGTAATAATGTTCATATAATGGGATTAAAATCATATATACTCACAATCATGCCTTGATCAATCATTGATTGGATTTCAGCAACTCTTCGCCTCTCATATTCTGCATACTCTTGTTGAGAGTAAATCTGTTGCTTATCCAAAGTGTCCCAACCTTCATCTTGATTAAATTCCTTTGACTTTGTCTCAGCCATGTATTCTTGAAAACTTAAAAAAATATTAAATCAAATTATAATTATTATTAACACTGGGAGACAGACAGTGAAAAATAGACTCCAGCGCCGGGACTTGAATCACGGGCCTCAAAATTTCCAGTGTAGTAAGTATCAGATTATAAAATTGATAAGCATGGAAATAAAAGTTGATATGAATTTAGTAAGAATGAATTCTAGTAGTTCTATGAACATTAGACCTTGTATAAAAAAATAAATAAATAAACCATAGATTTAGATTTAAATGAAAATCCATGCCAAATTTGATGAAAATACGAAGAGCTTGGTTGAGACTGCATAACAAATAAATAAACAGAATACCAACGGGCGAGTTAAAACAGGACCTCACTCTCCTCATTCAATAGGGGCCTTTACACTTGCGCGCTTTCCTGCAGGATAGAGCAACAAACAGGAAAGAGCGTGGGAAAGAGCATCAGTGTAAAGGCTGCACTGGAGTGAGGGATTACCCGTGCGTAGAGACGCATGCATTAAGTGCAAGCTTTCCCACAGACCTGCTGTAATCTTTAAATTTAGCCCCACTCTGCCCCCTAAAACTGTTCGCCTGATGACCACTCCACACTCAGAGGATTGCGTGCGGGATTCCTCTTTACACATGCGTTCTTTCCTTCGCACCATCATGGGCTTTCGTCTGGGAAAGCACGTAATCTCTTTTTTAGATACCAAATCTTTTCCACACGATTACTTGCACGGTTTTACTTTTCCTTCATGATTCAAGCCTGCAGGAAAGAACGTATGTGTAAAGACGGCTAATAAATTATACGACATAATTGCATTAATTTCAATGAGTTAATTAAAAAAAAAGATTATAAAAAAAAAAGAATTTTCAGAACAACTTTGATACACATAAAGAATAATAATTTTGGGATCAACACAACCTTACAGTAAATCAACAGCCAGAAAGCATTTTATTTATAAATTGAGGAGATACCGGAAAAGCGGAGGGGGAAAATCATTTTATAGTTAGAGGTTGGAAAAAATTTGGATATTTTAAGGGCCCAGTAAACAGGAAGTGTTATGGGTCTCACCTTAACTAGTTATCTATGATCTAATCTAAAGCAAATCTATGCAAAATGGGACCACAGTAAATCAGTACTAACCTGATGAGACTGTCACCATTTTTGTCCATTTCTTTAAATACGTGTTCGGTCATCCTCTCCATTTCTTCTTGTCTCTCTTTCATGTCATCTTCAGGTAAGCCAGCTTGGTACATTTTGTCTAATTCTTTAATAAAGAGAGCTTTCACTTCTTCTTGGTCCCAGTAACCATTGCTGTCAATATCTGAGAAACAATTAAAATCACTTATTAATAACATTTTTTAAAAGATATAAATTACAATATTCAATGAAAGAACATTCTACCTACATTTATTTTTCATTCAGAACTCAAAGTTAGACCATAATGATAACGTCAAAGGTTAATAAGGAGTGATCATAAGATTATACTTTTAATCAAAAAGTGTTTTATAACAAAGAAACAAAATAACAATATGACAACAGGGAATATAATGTGGTAAAATAGTTTATAGTAATTTAAGTACAGTGGGAGCTCATAATAACCAACTTACGTCCAACAAAAATCTCTACATAACAATTTTATTTTTCCTCATGAATTTTTCATATAAAAGTGTTTCTATTAGAATGAAAATAATTTCTTACAAGGAACAATATTCTAACCGGATAAAGATCTAACCGACCAACTTTCTATGAATTAATATCGGCAGTGTTTATGCATTCCTTTATTTTTAATAACTGTTTTTAGAAGCTTCTTGATCTAGACTAGAACACTAATAATTTTGTGAATTCTACCTCCACTAGTTTAAGTGGAATTAGAATCATCTTTGCACAGTAAAGAGAAATCTCTTAGCCTCAGTTAAGGATTCATTTTANCTTATCTAGTAAATACTTAATTTGTAAATAAATACTTATGTAGTGTGGCATAAACGCGAATAAAGGGCTTAATAAAGAGATATAGTAAATAAAAACCGTTAAATTAAGGGAAAATAGAAATAAAAGTAGAAAAATCGGATAATAGAAATTCAAGGAAGAGTAGGCGCCAATGGCCCAAGCTGTCGAGGCGCTCCTACCTTTCAGCCACAGGTGGAAGGTGGGATAAAAAAAAAAAGTGCATATTGGAGAGCATATACTTGGGATAAGAGCATATTTGAGTGCATATATTAGGAATAAGTGCATATTTTAGTGCATATATGTTTGGGATAAGTTGCATATATTATTTGCATATTTAGCCATTTTCATATGCATATATTGAGNTATTATTGAATATTTTCGAATAAATATTCTACTTTTTGAGAGAAATTTCTACTAAGGTCCATATTTTATATCATATTTCTAGTCAAACATATATTATCTAGGTACCAAAACCCTTTTGAGGATTAAAAGTAATTTACTGTGTAACTGTGCATGTACCCCCTGTCTTAAGCTTCTGCCAGGACAGGGGGTTTACCAGTCCCTACTGGTCAATACCCTAAGAAGGCTTGTTTTCTTGTTTTTCGACTTAATCCCGGACAAAGCTACCACTGACGATTTATATATAGAGTGCTGCCCTTATTATCGGATTAAAATAACTTNTCATTTTAAAGCTTTTACAAAGCTACTTAACTTTAAATATTAAAAAATTTAAGATTAAAAGGACATTACTTGAAATCAAGAGAAAGGGAAAATTGCCAAATAAAGTAAGAGTTCAACTCAGAAGTAATTTCAAAGATCCATATGCTAAGGCCATATTGAAGACTAGCTTTCAATCAATTCAGGAGTAAATACACATAGTAACAATAATTTTAATTACTTATTACTAGAGTTCGAATTTTGCATATTTGCATTTTTATTTTTTTTTTTATTGTCCCAATTGATTTTTCTTTACGAATTATGATGTTAGAATGCACTAGGCCACTTTAAATTCAAATTTAAGATTGCATATTTTGCACATTTCGGGCATTATTGCATATAATTGCATATTTCCGGCATAAGTGCATATTATTGAATATTTTCGAATAAATATTCTACNCATATTTGAGTGCATATATTAGGAATAAGTGCATATTTTAGTGCATATATGTTTGGGATAAGTTGCATATATTATTTGCATATTTAGCCATTTTCATGTGCATATATTGAGGTTTTTAAGTGCATATCGATCCGAACTCTACTTATTACATAGTTAATTATAGGAGTTTAGGTAAGCCCTGCTATCTTTGCACTGAAAACATATCCTCATCTAAAAAACCTAGATACGACCTTTTTCAACAGTCCTTTATTAAACTCACTAATCAATACTTCCAAGCAAGTTTTGTCCTGTAAGTATTTGGGACCACAAATTTCCTCTATAAACATAACTTTTTTTCAATATTAACAAACAGAATTAAAAATATGATTTAGAAATTTAAGAGATTAGTAGACTTACATTAATATCATCAACATTTGAAGCCTCCACTTTTTTCTTAAATGCTTCATCTGTTTCCAATGTTTTTACAATTTCATCCAAATACCTTTTATATTCTACTTCAAAATCAGGCTAAAAAANGTGAATAAAACACTCACCATGAAGATGGAAAAATATTTTAGGATCAAATTCTTGATTTTCTAAATGATCTTGTTTTTCCCACACCTCTTCTAATTGTGCTTTGCTACCTGGATGGTGAATCTATAAAAATAAAAATGAAACAACGAAGACACAATTATACCAACATGAGAATTGCTTGGATGCACATAAAACAATAGATAATTATAGAAACAAAATCTGAATGTAAACCAATCTTACAAGTAAAAATAAATTATCGCAACATACCTTTTCGTGATTTGCATGTTTCTTCTTAATCTGTTCCAAATGCTTCTTGTATTCCTCCTTTTCTGTCTCAGTCATATTAGCCATTTTCAATTCTTCCTTAAACTGTTTNCTTTCTTTGTAACCCAAGGGAACAAGAATTATTTGAAGCAACAATGACACTAATAAGAAGGTAGGGTTAGCGAGATGCTGTCAAATAAACAACTGTTTAAGTTTTAAGCTAACATTTCGCAAAATTTATTAGCATCATCAGAGCAAATAGACTAAGTGTAACAAAAAATATGTAAATGTTGACTCTAAGACATGTTATAATAGAATGTTTTATTTGACAGCATCTCGCTAACCCTACCTTCTTATTACTCTTGATCTGTCACGAACTACCTTAATTAATGACACTAATAACAACAATCTGCCGGTCAACCTGGTTAGTGATTTCGAACTAAGCGTAAATCCTAAGATATATTACTATATACTACAATATACTTGATATATTTAGCCTAAGATAAATTACTCAAAAAATTCCATTATTTCAGCCTTTCAAAAAGGCAACAAATAAGCTGAACTATTTAATTTAAACATTAAAAGTACATTAATAAAAATAGATAGGTAATCGACCCTCGAATACCTAAAACACTTGATTTCTACAAACACGTTAAAAAATGTTCATTGGCCTAGTCATAATTTTACAGCTAAAAATAGAGAGAAGAGCATGTTTTGAATAAATCGTGTTATTTATTTAAATACATAATCTTTTTAGATTTCTGATTATAATATACATACTTATATCTTATTAAAGAATGAGATAAGACGTTTTAAGGTCTCCTAAATTTCAGGATAATAATATATTACAAACAAAATTTAATCAAAATTATTAAGTAAATACGGTGTAAACCGGTGGCCGGCGCCCCCCCGGTTTCCAATTTTCAAGCTCACAACGCTGTGGTTACCGGGGAGGGGCCCTAGCGGGCCTAACGCCGCGGGCCCCGTGACCAAGTCACGAGGTCACGAACGCCGAGACGTCACGAATCGCGAGACCTGAGGTAACGTCGAGACCTGGCACCCAATCTAGAAAGCCCGCTTCCCAGGTCACGCCCACTACCGAGACCGTGACTAACTTTAGAAGTCTCGCTCTGCGTGACCAGCTTCCCTCTCCACCGCCGAACACTGTATATAAGCCTGACCTCTTCCCCAGTTCGGGGTCAGTCAGTGANAAAAAAAACAAAAAAAAACAACAAAAACACAAATATATCAACATGAGAATTGCTTAGATACATATACAACAAAAGACTAACTAGGTATCATGTCATGTGGCATCATCATCGTGTGGCTCTTGAAGCGAGCTTAATGCAATAAGTATTAGATAGTTAACCATGATGAGTTGATAGTTAAAGAATATGATTGTCATAGAGAACCGTGTAGTGGGAGAGAAGAGTTTTCCCACTATACCCTAACTCACCTACACGTCCCTGCCATTCCCTTTCAACTATTATAAAATGTATCACTTCGCTACACAAAAACTTCTGTTCGTGTCAAGTTGAAATTTTACATGCCTTTTTCAATTTTTAGACGAGGTATATGAAGTTTTATTAAAATCTCTATGTTAGAATGTAAGATATTGGTAAAAAACGTTGTTTTCTCTAATTAAAATGTTTAAGTCCGCTTTAATAGTTTTAACGATCTTTAACCATCTTTAATCACTTCATAGCGGTGCTGCAGTTGGTTTTACTAAAAAATGTTCGTCTCATTAAATAGATGAAGTTGGAATTTTTTTCCTGTCCTGAAATTCCAATTTTACAATTGAACTTACTAACTTTTACGTCAGCGTTAAGCACTAACTCTTGGACAGATCACGCTGTCCAACAAACTTAGCCTGAGCATTAGTAAAAGGAAATACCAAATTTCAACTAAATCGTTTAACTTTTACTCAAATTAATGTCGGACACATACACATTACCGACAGACAGAATGCATACTTTGTTATTCAACATACCTCGCGTATTACATTTGTAAGACGCTCGCTTCAACTATAGAAACAAAATCTGAAGGTAAACCAATCTTACTAGTAAAAATAAAAGATCGCAACATACCTTTTCGTGATTTGCATGTTTCTTCTTAATCTGTTCCAAATGCTTCTTGTATTCCTCCTTTTCTGTCTCAGTCATATTAGCCATTTTCAATTCTTCCTTAAACTGTTTTTGTAGTTCATACTGCTTGAACTGTTCCTTCCTCAGTTCATTGATTTTTTCCATGTCTTTAGACACCTATTGTACAAATGAAAAAAAATAAAATGATGGCTTTTGCTTAATGTTTTTAAAACGGAGTATGAGACATGTATGATATAATAGGTGCAATTAAGAATTCCTCCACCCATAATAACCTGAACAGTAGTCAATAGAAACAAAATAACAGTAAAACTATAAAAATAATATTAGTAAATAGAATCTATCATTTTCGAGTTACCTTCTTGATAAGATTGTCTAAATCCTTGACTTCAAATGTTTCGAGGTTAAAATGGTCAATATGTTCATACTCAGAAGGATGTATAGGGCCATGTCCAAGTTCTTCTTTCTTCCTGATAAGATCTCTCAGTCGCTGAACTTCTTGTCTTTTAAGTTCGTCAAGCTTTGATCTAACATCATGATTCACTGACTCTAGCTCCTGAGCTATCTTTCCTGACTGAAAATGATTAATTTGGTCAATTTAAACAATAAAAATTCTGACATTTTAAAGCTTTTACAAAGCTACTCAACTTTAAATAATAAAAAAATTAAGATTAAAAGGACATTACTTGAAACCAAGAGAAAGGGAAAATTGCCACGTAAAGTAAGAGTTCAACTCAGAAGTTATTTCAAAGATCCATATGCTAAGGCCATATTGAAGACTAGCTTATAATCAATTCAATAGTAAATACACATAGTAACAATAATTTTAATTAATTATCACAAAGTTAATTAAAGTAGTATAGATATGCCTTGCTACCTTTGCATTGAATTCCACATCTAAAAAACCTTAGATACTACTCACAATACGACCTTTTTCACAGTCCTTTATACTTAAGAAATAAATGGATAATTAGGTGTAATAAATTACGCAGACTTCTCATGACATACTTCATTATGACATTCACACTCTTAAATTAGTAATAACTTAAAACGTTATAAACAGTCCTTTATTTAACTCGCTAATTAATACTTCCAAGCAAATTTTGTCTTATTTGTATTTGGGACAACAAACTTCCACAAATCAGAATTAAAATTATGATTTAGAAATTCAAGAGATTAGTAGACTTACATTAATATCATCAACATTTGAAGCCTCCACTTTTTTCTTAAATGCTTCATCTGTCTCCAATGTTTTTACAATTTCATCCAAATACCTTTTATATTCTACTTCAAAATCAGAATGCTTCTTGTATTCCTCCTTTTCTGTCTCAGTCATATTAGCCATTTTCAATTCTTCCTTAAACTGTTTTTGTAGTTCATACTGCTTGAACTGTTCCTTCCTCAGTTCATTGATTTTTTCCATGTCTTTAGACACCTATTGTACAAATGAAAAAANATTTTACAGCTAAAAATAGAGAGAAGAGCATGTTTTGAATACATCGTGTTATCTATTTACATACTTAGATGTTTATATTATACATACTTATATCTTATTAAAAAAAAATGAGTTAAGACGTTTAAAAGTCTCCTAAACTTCAGAATAATAATATATTACAAAAAATAGTATTATATCAATTTTTATTAAGTAAATACGGCCTTCAGGAAATAACGACAAATATAGTTTGAAATAGACAACAAGGAACATGTAAGAGATGAAAGGTAAGGAAGTGTAAAGTAACATATTTCACTTACATCTTGCATCATTTCCTCTGAAGCCTCCACTTTTTTCTTAAATGCTTCATCTGTCTCCAATGTTTTTACAATTTCATCCAAATACCTTTTATATTCTACTTCAAAATCAGGCTAAAAAATAAAAATAATAACAAAAAATAATAACAAAATATAAAAAACAGATAATAAGAAGTAAGTCACATATTTTTGGAGTCCAGAAAGTAAAAAAGCTATAGATGGCCCAATTACTTCCTCTCCAATTTGTTATTAATCATTTTTATTATGAGCTTCATTTTTACCTTCTAAAGTGATCATTTTAGGGAAAATATAAATTTTGTGTTTATTTAGTTATTTAGAATTACCAACATCAATTAATAAGTTAGTCAGGTAATAATTAAGAAAAAAAAATATTTGTTACAAAAAAATAAACAGTTATGGGATTACTCTGCACTGCTTATTCAGCTGAAAAACCAAATAACAGATCTGTATAAAAAAGTTATATAAAAATTCAAAAGATTTTGTAGTGTTACATTAAAAAATGAATGAATGAATAAAAAATAATAAAATTCATTTTGTAGGATTAGGATTTTCATCATAAGGATTCATAGTGACAGTTTTTCACATCAAAAATAATATATTTCTGCAAATTTAAAAAAATCCTTCAGCCTCAATAAGTTGTAATAATATAATAATGTTAATTTTAGAGCAGGCTGAGTCTAATATATCAGAAACCAATGACTCCATACCTGCATTGGTTTCTATCATGATGTAGACTGCCTCCTCTTAAAGTAATAATACTTTATTAATGTAACTCTTCTTCATATTGATACTGAGAATAAAATTATCTTAGAAGATTTGCAAAAGCCAAAACAAAGTTAATTCAAAGATTTTGTGATAATGTAGCAGATTTACAATAATGCTATAAAAAATTACACGGTTTTTTATGTCAAAGTGTGCAGTTTCCTCATTAATATTTATCTTAAAAAATAATAGTTCAATTATTATTAAGTATTGCCTGAACTCTTCAATGGTAAGGAATATTTTATTTAAGCAATAGGATGAGTTNAAGGATTATAATCGAAAATCACACATTAATATTGCAAAGCATATGGGAAAACGACAGAACAAACACTACAAAGGAAAACAAGTTTTTAAATGATATAAACTGAAACTGGAGGTTATGATGGGATTCTCACTGTTATAACCTTGCCTCGCCCAATCAAAACAAACCGGAATAAACCACGTAGCCTTGTTACATTACGTCATGGGTTCTCCAGCAGATTCCCCCACTTAAAATTACACCAATTAATTCTCCTAATATCCATCGATTTATTTATGATAATAGCACATACTATCGGTCATATTAAATGTCGACAAACCCAAATTGGCCCGAGATAACACCTGATTTATGTTATCAACATAATTACACTATTTATTATTATAAACTAGCAAAGAAATAGATTTGTTNGCTTATTCAGCTGAAAAACCAAATAACAGATCTGTATAAAAAGTTATAAAAATTCAAAAGATTTTGTAGTGTTACATTAAAAAATGAATGAATGAATAAAAAATAATAATATTCATTTTGTAGGATTAGGATTTTCATCATAAGGATTCATAGTGACAGTTTTTCACATCAAAAATAATATATTTCTGCAAATTTAAAAAAATCCTTCAGCCTCAATAAGTTGTAATAATATAATAATGTTAATTTTAGAGCAGGCTGAGTCTAATATATCAGAAACCAATGACTCCATACTTGCATTGGTTTCTATCATGATGTAGACTGCCTCCTCTTAAAGTAATAATACTTTATTAATGTAACTCTTCTTCATATTGATACTGAGAATAAAATTATCTTAGAAGATTTGCAAAAGCCAAAACAAAGTTAATTCAAAGATTTTGTGATAATGTAGCAGATTTACAATAATGCTATAAAAAATTACACGGTTTTTTATGTCAAAGTGTGCAGTTTCCTCATTAATATTTATCTTAAAAAATAATAGTTCAATTATTATTAAGTATTGCCTGAACTCTTCAATGGTAAGGAATATTTTATTTAAGCAATAGGATGAGTTCAAAATCACTAACCAAGTTGACAGAGCAGTAACAGTTAACAGTAGTGCTCTACTAGTTCTGCTTTCAACCTTCCACTGTTTTAGCAGTAAATCAGAGCGTTTGCGACCTCTTCGACAGAGATAAGATCACTTAGTCACTTAGTTAACTACTTAATCACTTGGCTAACCATAACATAACCTTCCTGGCCCATAATTTAAAAAGTGGAAAACATCCTGTCCTCCTCCATCTTATTTTTTGATTTTGATTTATTTAATATTTGCTAAATATTCAGAAACTTAAAAAGATAAAAATAATAAAGTTTGTAATTTTTAGTGAGCTCTTGCACTAGCTTCAGCACAAACAAAATCAGTTAATAATAATAACCTAGTCAACCCTTACCTTCCTTTGTGACCCAAGGGAACAAGAATTGTTTGAAGCAACAATGACAACTAATCACAACAATCTGCCGGTCGACCTAAATAGTGATTCTGAACTAAGCGTAAATCCAAAGATATATAACTACTATATACTCGATATATTTATCCTAAGATAAATTACTCTAAAAATTTTATTATTTAAGGATCTTTTAAAAAGGCAACAACAAAGCTGGACATTTTTATTTCAACATTAAAAGTTCATTATTAAAAGAATAGATAATCGACACAATTGAATGTAACTCTTGATTGTGTTCTCAGTCTTTGTGTTTCTCTAAAACATTTGATTTCTACAAACACGTTAAAAAATATCCATTGGCCTAATGATGATTTTACAGCTAAAAATAGAGAGAAGAGCATTTTTTGAATATATCGTGTTATCTATTTACATACTTAGATGTTTATATTATACATACTTATATCTTATTAAAAAAAAATGAGTTAAGACGTTTAAAAGTCTCCTAAACTTCAGAATAATAATATATTACAAAAAATAGTATTATATCAATTTTTATTAAGTAAATACGGCCTTCAGGAAATAACGACAAATATAGTTTGAAATAGACAAGAAGGAACATGTAAGAGATGAAAGGTAAGGAAGTGTAAAGTAACATATTTCACTTACATCTTGCATCATTTCCTCGACTTCAACTTCGTTTGTTTTAATTGCATGGTCTTTTCCCTTTGCATCATCGTGGTTATTCTTTATAGCAGCAGGAGGCCCGACAATTTGTTGGATGGACAGGGCCAAAACCAACAAAAAACCCAAAGTCCTTTCGGGTATCATCTAAAAAGAGAAAACAAGAGTTAAATAACACCAATATAAGATTTCGTAACACAAGTTCATATTTCCTTAAAGAGCAAATATAATAAAGATCAAATAAAATATTCATTAAATAAATGAAATAAGAGACTACTTACGTTCAATTTGAAGGATTATAATCGAAAATCACACATTAATATTGCAAAGCATATGGGAAAACGACAGAACAAACACTACAAAGGAAAACAAGTTTTTAAATGATATAAACTGAAACTGGAGGTTATCATGGGATTCTCACTGTTATAACCTTGCCTCGCCCAATCAAAACAAACCGGAATAAACCACGTAGCCTTGTTACATTACGTCATGGGTTCTCCAGCAGATTCCCCCACTTAAAATTACACCAATTAATTCTCCTAATATCCATCGATTTATTTATGATAATAGCACATACTATCGGTCATATTAAATGTCGACAAACCCAAATTGGCCCGAGATAACACCTGATTTATGTTATCAACATAATTACACTATTTATTATTATAAACTAGCAAAGAAATATGTTTGTTACTACGTTTTTATTAGCTTCCTTTCTTGTTTGTTT
>KZ651107.1:831372-845705 GCA_001010745.2 Gerris buenoi
TGTGTGTGTGTGTGTAAAGCTATCAGCAAACTATAGAGAAAAATCATTGTATATATCAAAACTAATATTATATTATAGTAAATTATAATTTTAATGTATTATGTCAATACTTTTTCATGTATCGTTCTATATAATAACAGTTCAAAATTAAAATAATTGCGAGGCAATGAGGTTTCATTGCTCACTTATTACTTTCGTAAATTCATTGGGTATTCGGTATAATAGGAGATTAAGTAGAGCGCAAATAAAAAAAATAATCATTTTAATTCATGAATCTTCCTTTCCGGAAGTATGTATATAATTATAAATAAATCGATCATTGCTTAAGATAATCTAGTTTTTACTTCACGGTTATAACTGTTATAAATAAGCTAGAAAAGATTAAATTTGCAACATCTCTACAATCATAATAAAAAGTAGGATTTTAAAAAAAAACCCTGTCCCTTTTCACTGTTTTATTTAGTGAGTTTAAGTAAATGCATACCATAATATTATTACAGTGGTATAATCAAGCAAATTGAGAGTTCTAATAAAACAATTAATACAATTAATACTCTATTTAGTATAATTTTACTTCATAAAAAGCTGTATGCTCTATTCGTAAAATAAATTAGATTCGTTATTTCAATTTTCGAGAATAATAACTAAAACATATATCTAATCCTCTTATCTGAGCATGAGCTTAAGCAACAAGCAACAATTAAGTCTAGTTTAATCAAAGCATAGCAACCCATGTCTAAGCCAAATTATAAGTTAAGGTTAAGTCCTATTCTAGCCCAACAAGCCACAAAAAAAAAGTTTTAGGCATAAAAATTATACAGGTTTTAAAAAAAAATGTAGCCTGGTACGAATCCAAAATTCAATCTATCATAAAAGAATCATAAGTAAGCTAAACATCACTATCCAATTATTGACTTACACCTTCAATCCCGAACTGAATAAAGGATTAAATAAAAGTCGATAACAAACATGCCTGATTTAACCTCCTGTCGAAGCCAAACATGGTCCAACATTAACCCTTATCTACAAGCGAAGCAAAACAATAGGTTTGAAGCCAAACTCAACCAAATGAGACTTTATTACCCGAGCTATGGAAATTATTGAACCAGCTATATCCGCTAAGACATTGCACTTTTATAAATATTTTATTTCAGAATGCTTTACAGTATATTAAGTTAAGGTAACACTTCAGTAATTATAATCGTCTGTAAATATGCCTTAAATTAAAAATAAGAAAAGCACAGATTTCTAAAATTCATCATAAATTCATTAGTGTTATAGCGAATAAATTTGTAGAATACATGTAGAATAAAGTTTGGCGTCATGTTTACTTACTGTTTGGACTTCATTTAAAATTAATTTGTCTATATTTAAACTGAAATTAATTTATTTTATTAATCAAAATAAAGTAGGGGTATTTGCTATAATGCTTCAAGTAGTTAAAGAAGCTCTGAAGTAGTAAATTAAACGCTTTTTAATGTTTTATCGCTCATAGACGCTTATTTAGGATGAAAGATTCCTTTATGGCAAAGCTGTAGATTTTTAACATCATATACATATAATTAAAGGATAAATACAGTTTAGTGTTAATTTTACTTATTAGGAAGAATAATTAGGGTTTTTAAAAGGTTTTAGAATTGTTTGTATCAAGCTTTTAGAACAAGGATTTTGTCTTTAGTAGTAACATTTTTTAAGCTGTAACTCTTAATTGCTTTTTGCTTCACTGTCGTTCCTACAATTATATATATACTTCAAATTATAACTTTATAGGTAAATAATGGATAGTTTCAAGATTATATTGTTCTTAGTTGAATTATTAAATTACTAACTACTTATCAGGAGAGGGGTAATAGTAATATTATTGAGTAGGTATTATAACGCGGATTTTCATGAGAACGTTTTAGTTTTAAGGTACACCTGAAAACTTGAGTCTAAATATTAATAAAATAATCTAGGCTTGGGTCTCAGGAGGCTGAAACTTGTTCAACACAAGTAACTGCTTAGATTTTAGATCAATTATACAGGTTTTTAAAAAAATGTAGCCTGGTACGAATCCAAAATTCAATCGATCATAAAAGAATCATAAGTAAGCTAAACAGCAATCCAATTATTGACTTACACCTTCAATCCCGAACTGAATAAAGGATTAAATAAAAGTCGATAACAAACATGCCTGATTTAACCTCCTGTCGAAGCCAAACATGGTCCAACATTAACCCTTATCTACAAGCGAAGCAAAACAATAGGTTTGAAGCCAAACTCAACCAAATGAGACTTTATTACCCGAGCTATGGAAATTATTGAACCAGCTACATCCGCAAAGACATTGCACTTTTATAAATATTTTATTTCAGAATGCTTTACAGTATATTAAGTTAAGGTAACACTTCAGTAATTATAATCGTCTGTAAATATGCCTTAAATTAAAAATAAGAAAAGCACAGATTTCTAAAATTCATCATAAATTCATTAGTGTTATAGCGAATAAATTTGTAGAATACATGTAGAATAAAGTTTGGCGTCATGTTTACTTACTGTTTGGACTTCATTTAAAATTAATTTGTCTATATTTAAACTGAAATTAATTTATTTTATTAATCAAAATAAAGTAGGGGTATTTGCTATAATGCTTCAAGTAGTTAAAGAAGCTCTGAAGTAGTAAATTAAACGCTTTTTAATGTTTTATCGCTCATAGACGCTTATTTAGGATGAAAGATTCCTTTATGGCAAAGCTGTAGATTTTTAACATCATATACATATAATTAAAGGATAAATACAGTTTAGTGTTAATTTTACTTATTAGGAAGAATAATTAGGGTTTTTAAAAGGTTTTAGAATTGTTTGTATCAAGCTTTTAGAACAAGGATTTTGTCTTTAGTAGTAACATTTTTTAAGCTGTAACTCTTAATTGCTTTTTGCTTCACTGTCGTTCCTACAATTATATATATACTTCAAATTATAACTTTATAGGTAAATAATGGATAGTTTCAAGATTATACTCGTATTGTTCTTAGTTGAATTATTAAATTACTAACTACTTATCAGGAGAGGGGTAATAGTAATATTATTGAGTAGGTATTATAACGCGGATTTTCATGAGAACGTTTTAGTTTTAAGGTACACCTGAAAACTTGAGTCTAAATATTAATAAAATAATCTAGGCTTGGGTCTCAGGAGGCTGAAACTTGTTCAACACAAGTAACTGCTTAGATTTTAGATCATTGATAAATGTTAAGTGGATGATCTTTCTCTTAATGTCCAAATTCCCATCTGAACAGACTAAAAAAAAAAGACTAAACAATAAAAAAAACAACGTTTTTTCTCCCGTTTGAGGTAACAAAAATTAGTTAGGAACTATAAGTTAATTACACGCAAGAAAAAAAAAATCAATGAATAGGTAAATAAACTAATATTAGATTCCTAATTAAAAATTATAATTTAAAATAAATTTAAAAAAAAAAAAATTAAGGGGTCGCGGGAGTAAATTAGGAAGTTCATGAAAATAAGATATACAATAGTGAGTATTTTAGAAACTGCGCGTTATAGAGCATAAAATATAAACAAATCATATATTCGTAGGAATTACACATATTTATGTATAATCGTTAATCCTCGTACTCGTAGGTAGTATATTTCTTCATTCAAAATCCTATTCTAGCTTTAATATATGAAGGTTATAACTTGGTTAAGTTTAAGACACAAAAAATGTAAAAAATAATTGTGTTGTTAGGCACATCTAAGTGCTATTGATTTTAAATATCCTACTTAATTTAAAAAAGACAGGAAAAAAATTACCTTTGCTATTTCTTCTGTCGAAGATTCAACGAAAAGTACGAAAAAGAAAAAAAAAATCCGTTGATCTCGCTTATTTACTTATAACTCCGGACACTCGCGTTTTTTATCTAAAATTAAACTTATTAAGTAACAACTAATATATTCCTTAAGATATTTAACTTTTAATTGGTCAGTATAACAAGTAAAAAATAGTATTATCGTTACTTTTAATGATTACGAGCTGCTAACTAATATTAAAAGAAAGTGAAGAAATCAGCTCGAGTTTGCGCAGCGAACTGAAGGCTGGGTTTGTTGACGGTCGGGCCAGCTGTAGGGGGGTAAGTAGAGTAGGGGGTAGACCAGCTGACTAACCCCCCACTCCTTCAGTTCCCTAACTCTTCCTATCAGCTGGTGGAACTGGTCCTTGTCTAACTAACACTCGGGCAATACAACATACAGAGAGGGTCTTCTGAGTTTCAACAACACACAACACAACACGGCCAATAACTTAGCACACGACAACACACGCTCTGTCTTTCCTTCAAAGCACGAGCGACCCCAAAACTAACAATAATATAAAAATAAAGAAAACGGGTTGATTTTGTTTAAAAGCTTCCTCTTTCGACAAAGATTTAACTCTGCCCATCAAGTGCACAACGACTTTATGAAATGTTAAATCTCCTAAAGGCAGTCCAAAAAAAATATAAGAATGTCAANAATTTATTAAAAATAGATGACTATATTTTTAAAGATATACTTAGATGTAAATAACTTTATGTTTATGCACATGTGGAAGAGATAAAAATGGGCTCAGAAGGTTGAATCTTACATGGGACCTACAATGGGCTAATAACCTACCATCAAAATTTCATAAAAATCGAACGAGTAGGGGGTAGAGGTGGTTAGAGGCAGATCAGCAACAACAGAGAAACTGACACGGGACCAAAATTGTTCCCTGATTGACCCCTCAGATCAGGCAACAACCTGGATCGCTCGGATAGCAACCCGGACCGGACGGAGATCTGAGCGTGACCGGACCGGGACCGGAGGTGTGAATGCTTCCATTTAAAAACATAGAAAGGGACCCAGACCGGATCGAGGCCGTAAGTGTTAATCTACCAAGAGAACAATATAAATAAAGAAACAAACAAAAGGAAGTAACAAGTCGACTTAAAATAATACAAGACAAAAAGAACTTTTTATATACTACGTGGATTTTCCTAGTGGATTTCCTTAGCTGTCACTGGTCGTGTTTGTATACAATTGCTTTTGTATTTGATCGCCAAAATATTTAAGAAATTTATCTATTAATAGTAATAATTTGGTAAATGTAATTACTGATTATTGTATTGTCATCGGAAATACATAATCTGTGCAAGTTTCAGCTTTCTACTTAGTCAGGAAGTTAGTTAAAAACCGATTGCAAGATTTGTACTGGACAAACAAACAAACAAAAAAAGCAATCTAATAAGAACGTAGTAAAAAATTAAAAGGGCGATTCACCAGCCTTATATATCAAATCCTAAGTTATAAATTCACCGTCGGAAGGTAATTTAACTCATGATCTGAAGCGTGCTAGCACAAATAAATAAGCATTTGTGGGAATTATATCGTAAAACACACAAATAATTTGACAGGGGATTGACGACTAATTTCAACTTAAATATTCACTCTTTGGAATTAATAAATGAATGAATGTGCCATAGTATTAATTATTTTAATTTGACCACTGGCATTGGAGGGTAAATACTATACATAAGTGCACATAGGAAAAAATATATGTGAATAAAAAAGTTGTGTCGTGCTATTAAATAATAAATTATTAAGACTAAAATAAATATTGCACAACTGAGAAATTACCCAGCCGATATTTGCAGAATATGACACAATATAATGTGTGGCTGAATAGTTTCAGTGTAATGTGCAACTGTCACTTTAAGAGACGTTCAAACTGATAATAAAATGAGAACAAGTAATTCATTATAATTATCAATATTTATAATTTACTATTAAATTATACATCTTTTAACTCAGTTCAAATTCTTTATTTAATTTATGTTTCACGTATAAAAATAGTTTCACGATGTAATTAGTAATTAGCCCAACTTCTAACTGAATTCTAATTCCCGGTGATTCCTTTTTTAAGCTATTTTATTTCTTAATCCGAAACTGACTCAATTTAAAAATTTAGCCCCTAGTGCACATAGGAAAAAATATATGTGAATAAAAAAGTTGTGTCGTGCTATTAAATAATAAATTATTAAGCAAAGCGGTCGCCAAATGGCTTGCAATCATGAGTGGGTCTGGTCTAGTATGTCAATTGTCAATCATCAGAAAAAAACTTAAAATAATAGAAAAAAAAAAAAAAAAAAAAAAAAAATACGGTTGACTTCATTACAATTACGATGGTAGGTGTTATCTATGCACACTTAAAAATCTCTCACACTTGATTACATTATTATTATTATTATCATTATTGGCAATAGCAATAGGCACCTTGAGCAATAGGTACACTTTAACTAATTTCAAAATATATCACACGGAAAAAGATCAGCGATGAGGAAACTATAGCATATAGCATACATATACATTCTTGTCGAAGAACAATTGAATTATAAAACTTACAAAACATTAATAAACACTTTGTTAGTGATATTAAATGTTTTTTTTTCAATCAATAAGTGAATTTAATTTAGAAAAAGATGCGTAATAAAGACGGCGAACTAAAAAAAATTTTTTTTTAAAAAATTACAATGGGAACCATCATACAGTGTATTGTAAATAATTTGTATTGTTAATTTTTTAAGGTTTAAAACTTATTCGACTCTATTTATAAATTCTCTAAAAGCTTTTTAAATGCGTCAAAGAAATATTAGCAATTGCCTGAGTAATACTTTCCTTTAGCTCAATCCCGCTATATAGATAGGAAGAAATGGTCTAGTTCCATGCTCATGTAAAATGCTTTTTTTGGGAGGCTATGTCACGTTTTTAAAAAAAAAAAATGGTAGGTAACAGACAGGTTAAGCTAAGAGAGATTATTCATATATACGCAAAGTGGTTCTTAAAACGCAAATAATTTTTTAAATCATTGTCAAATGATCTCGAAACTAGGACATCATGCAATCATAATCCAATCATTTTAAATCAAAAGAAAATAGGCTGCACTGAGTGGAACTTATAGCCAGGAACACTTTTTCCTAATTCATAGCAGAGTGGTCCATATTCCTGTTGTAACCAACCATTGTATCCAAAGTCTAGTAAAGTAAATTATAGACCACAGTAAGAAATACGAAGATGCACAATGATAAACTTTTAATTCTGGTCTCATTCCAAACAACCGACAAATTTCATCATTTAAAGTTTGATCTGAGACAGGTCTAGGTATCCTATTTCAGTTAATTTAATGTGAAATATTGCAATAATGCTGGCAGTATTTTGATATTTGCTATATATATTTCATAGTGAGAACGGTTGTGAGTAAAATGCTGGACGTGTTTTATCTTTCCCCAAATTTGTTATCTTCGATCCAACAATAAAAACAACTCTTTAGTATTCTTTGACTCATCATCTCACAAATTCTGGAACCTATTTCTAAAATAATCAATNACCTACCCAACAAAGTGATATTTCACATAGTATAACTGCATAACTAATAATAAAAATTTCAATTAATAAAAATCCTGCAAAACTCTTTAACAAAGGCTGATTTTGACTTCGGCTAATTCGGATTGCACGTGCCATCGAACTTTCTTCGAGTTGGACCTCTACCTGGTTTACATAGAGGAGGGTTGTTTTTCTTCAGGAAATGAGCTATATGACGGCTATTGGAAATTTAAGGGTACACAAAATTAAGGTTTTTAATTTAATATGCGGGATTTTATCACCTAACCTCAGAACATCCACTGGCATAGAGAAAACTGCGTAGCTAATTTCTCCCTTCTTTAGATTACTTAAGTGCGTTCGCTTCAATAATTCATCAGAGGACAAACTAGTCTTCAGCTGCCCCCAATATGTTTGAAGAGGGATCTGTTCCAATCAATACTTAGGATTATAACATTTCACCCTAGCCATTATAGGTTTCAGCGTATATAGCTTCAGGATCACATTGTATTATTCGCCTATGAGACGGCCAAAAACTATAACAGTATCAGTCATTATATCATTATAAAACTATAAAGCCTCGTCCAGACTGCCGAACCGAACATAAGAAACGAGCCGAGCATTGGTCTCTGAGCATGCCCAGTCAGAGATGCGCAGGCGTACTTTAGACTGGGCATGCGCAGAGACTATTGTTTGGCTCGTTTACTCTGTTCGGTTCGGCAGTCTGGACGATTAATTATCCGCAGTCGATATTAAGAAAATTACTTTATAAACTTTAGGTAGATAACAGAAGGTATTAGGTAGATAACAACTCGTAAGTATTATTACCTACTTACAATCAGGTAGTAAATAAAACTACTTTATACTTACTGTCTATGAAAACTGCAAAATCGATTAATTTATTGTAAAATGAGTCACAAGAGGAAATTTTAATGCAGACTGGTTTCCAATACTTTACTTGGTCATTAATATCTATAGAAGTTTGGCTCTTGGAAATTAACTCATTAAGTACAAAGTATATAAAAGTATAACTACAATTAATTAAAGTTAGTTGTTACTAAATACTTGCTTACTTTAACAATTAGGTAATTTGCTATTAATATTTACACTATTTACTTGAATTAATCAAACGACCAAATCGAATGTTCAAAAGTAAACATATTTATAAACAAAACCGAACAACCAAATACGTATAGATAACGTTGAAAAAACCAATTTAAACAAAAGTCAAATAATGATACAAGAAGACAAACATACTATAAGATAAATGTGACTATTTACCCTGAATAAAAAATAAACATTAAAGATTTATTTATTACCAACTGATTGTAACAAATCCTTGTTCTAGTTATCAATAATTTCTTCTAAAAATTAAAAGTTTTATAAAAAAAAAAAATTAAATCAATTTATTTGTTGAAATCGAAGANTTAATTTATGTTTCACGTATAAAAATAGTTTCACGATGTAATTAGTAATTAGCCCAACTTCTAACTGAATTCTAATTCCCGGTGATTCCTTTTTTTAAGCTATTTTATTTCTTAATCCGAAACTGACTCAATTTAAAAATTTAGCCCCTCTACAAAATAGATCATCATAAACAGTTCTTATAATATCTTTGTTTATCTTTCTAGCTACATATTTGGTAACTTTCCACTGACCTAAAGAAAGGGAAAGGGCAAAAAAATAGTCGGGTCTTTCTCTGGCAGTGGTGTAAGGTAAAAAGGGCTACAACGAAGGTGTCTCAGTCAGGTCATTAGCCCTACTCCCTGAACCTTAGCCCGACCTCTAAATTCCCCGGCCAAGTTCAAGTACAGGAAACTACGCTTGGATGCCCAGTACACCTACACAATATCAGACGTCACTTTCAAAATTCTTAAGAGATCTCTACGAAAAAATCTGTTCCTCACGATCAAATGATGATAAAATTTCTGTTATGTAAAGTTAGAAGACTATTACGGCTTACGGCATGAGAAGAACAACGTAATATCCATTTAAATCCTTCGTTAAAACCTTTTTTTAATTTTCATATCCTTTCCCTTTCCTTGTGATAAGGTATCTATTAGACATGAAAGGTATAGAAAGCTTATCGATGTAACAATCGGGTGGTTCAAAATCAAAGTTTATAGTTAAAAAAACACTTCACGAGAGCAAATATTAACCGATTTCGACCCCATTAATTGATCCTCCTTATTCCCAAATTTCAGCTCTCTAGCTATTGCCGTTCTAGATTCTAGAGTTACGGTGAGAGCTTCTATACGGTCCTTAATGTCTGCGGATAAACGAAATATATAGCCTTGAAATCTTATATGGAGTACATACTATCTAGAATCTAGAATAAAAGTTTTAAGAATGAAAAATCTTTAATGTCCCTAGATATCGTAACAGTAATGCTAACAAAAGGAAAAACCGTAAAATTTTATATACTATACATCATCAAAGAAGAATTAGAAAGAAAAAGAAAGCTAATACCAAAAAACACTATAATCAGAAAAGAAGAACATGCATGAATAGATAATTGTAAAATTTTAATTTAATGTACACACATATAAGATTGGTTAATTTGACTAATTAATACTTCACATTTTTAATAATATTTTGTATAGATGAAAAAAGTATTCTAGACTAGAGTCTAGAGGACCAAGTTTATAGTATATGCGAAAATAATAGGTTGATGTGTTCAAATAGCAACAATTGCATGTCTGGATTCAATTCTCATAGGCAAGGCAAGTTTTGCAATAATGATCACAATTCGATCGATGTAAAGTGACTGACCCATTCTTACTAAAGACCCAACTAAGTAATAAAGAACACAATATACTGTAATAGCTAAGCTACACAACTACGGTCTCGGTCCGGTCTGATCCCGGTCCCCAGTCCCACAGTCCGGTTAAACCCCAATCAATTGCAGGTTAAATCTCCTCTCTTCAACATGCCGCTATAAATATTTATTCTCTTTTCTTATTATTATCGCTATAAAAAGGGTAGGAAAAGTTGCGTAGAACCCTTTGATCACAGAGTATTTGATTTATTTTTCGTCATCCATTACGATAAAAAACCAGTCTGCAAATTAGTGTGGCACATAGCTTCCTCGCGTGCTATAACTTACTTAAAATAATGTTTAAGCTTTTACAAAATATTATTTATTAAAGCCATTGTTGTAATTTATTTAATGTTTCCCCTCGTTCTATTTTAACACTGTCAACATTTTTTAAAATCTAATATCAGCAACATTTCTTTGAATAAAAGTATCAGTTAAGGTAAATTTAAAGAGCGCAGACGGTTGAAAATAATATGGAATCATCTGTGGGCTACGTTCGACATAACATTAAAATTTATTAAAAATAGATGACTATATTTTTAAAGATATACTTAGATGTAAATAACTTTATGTTTATGCACATGTGGAAGAGATAAAAATGGGCTCAGAAGGTTGAATCTTACATGGGACCTACAATGGGCTAATAACCTACCATCAAAATTTCATAAAAATCGAACGAGTAGGGGGTAGAGGTGGTTAGAGGCAGATCAGCAACAACAGAGAAACTGACACGGGACCAAAATTGTTCCCTGATTGACCCCTCAGATCAGGCAACAACCTGGATCGCTCGGATAGCAACCCGGACCGGACGGAGATCTGAGCGTGACCGGACCGGGACCGGAGGTGTGAATGCTTCCATTTAAAAACATAGAAAGGGACCCAGACCGGATCGAGGCCGTAAGTGTTAATCTACCAAGAGAACAATATAAATAAAGAAACAAACAAAAGGAAGTAACAAGTCGACTTAAAATAATACAAGACAAAAAGAACTTTTTATATACTACGTGGATTTTCCTAGTGGATTTCCTTAGCTGTCACTGGTCGTGTTTGTATACAATTGCTTTTGTATTTGATCGCCAAAATATTTAAGAAATTTATCTATTAATAGTAATAATTTGGTAAATGTAATTACTGATTATTGTATTGTCATCGGAAATACATAATCTGTGCAAGTNACGTACAATCCGAATTTACCCTGACTTCTTTGAACGTTTCTATTACTAACTCAATATATTTGTGATAACCTTTTTTGACGTCATAAAATTGCAAATTTATTTGTCCTCAGGCGACTACTAAACAACTACAATTATGTTATAATTTCAAGAATATAAAAGTAAACTTCTCTTATACTGTGGCACTTAAAACAAATATTTATGACCATAAAATAGTAAAAATTAACACGAAATCATGTTTAACATAATATTATATAATTGTAATTAAACCGTACATCATAATTATAAATTATGAAAGTTTATCAGTAAATTAAAGTAAATAATAATTTTTATAAGTTCATGTCAAAAGTATTATCTAATTACAATTACAGTTATAACATCTTTTTAAATATGGATATTTATATAAGTTTGCGTGTGCGAAATGAACTACTCAGTTTCTCCAATATCATTAACCTAATTCCTGAAATCTAACATTCTGGTAGATTTTAACTCGTCATTAATATTTACCTATCTCANATGTGACTATTTACCCTGAATAAAAAATAAACATTAAAGATTTATTTATTACCAACTGATTGTAACAAATCCTTGTTCTAGTTATCAATAATTTCTTCTAAAAATTAAAAGTTTTATAAAAAAAAAAAATTAAATCAATTTATTTGTTGAAATCGAAGAGGATTTAAACTGGATTTTATGCTGGCAAGGAGAAGCCAGGCATCTGCATTGAAGATCCGTAAAAGCGGATCAGGTCAGAAGTTAATAGGATTTCCGGATCTGACTGGTTCGAATCAGAAAAATATTTTATTATTAAAGGTTCCCTATACAAAGTACTGCTGACCAACAGAGTAGCGAGCGAAAACTGGCGTACTAAAAGCATTATGACCTGTTGTGAGTAGGAGGTGGGTATTTTATTTAGGCCTGATGCGATTTCCCTGTCAGGTTTTTACAGATCGTCTTTTTAGCAATATTTGTTTGACAAATCAAATATTTTTATTTTAAAACAATAAAACACAGAGCGAAATTAGTAGATTTATTTTTGAAATGCACAATAGAAAACAAAATGTTAATGAGTTTCGAAAATTTAATTAGTTACTATTAATCAATGGATTTAAACCATAAAAAATTAAGAGCCTAATGAACTACTATAGTGGTCGAAACCGGTTAGCATTTGCAAATTCATTATTAAGGTTCTTCTATAAAAAAAAACAACAACAATCAATTCTACTCTTGGAGTTATATTCATTATTTGTAAGTTCAAAAAACTAACTTAGTCGCAGATCTATCATTAGATTTAGTTTTGGGATGCCAATGCAGGTAACAGGTAACCCTGTATTGTAATTTAGATTGTATTGCATTGTGAGTCCTGTGTCGAAGAGCCGAGAATTAATGTACAATTATTTCATATTTATGTTTAATTTGAGCTATTATGATATACGTAGTCATTAAGAGCCGTGTGTACCTACCCAACAAAGTGATATTTCACATAGTATAACTGCATAACTAATAATAAAAATTTCAATTAATAAAAATCCTGCAAAACTCTTTAACAAAGACTGATTTTGACTTCGGCTAATTCGGATTGCACGTGCCATCGAACTTTCTTCGAGTTGGACCTCTACCTGGTTTATATAGAGGAGGGTTGTTTTTCTTCAGGAAATGAGCTATATGACAGCTATTGGAAATTTAAGGGTACACAAAATTAAGGTTTTTAATTTAATATGCGGGATTTTATCACCTAACCTCAAAGTGGTGGGACGTACAATCCGAATTTACCCTGACTTCTTTGAACGTTTCTATTACTAACTCAATATATTTGTGATAACCTTTTTTGACGTCATAAAATTGCAAATTTATTTGTCCTCAGGCGACTACTAAACAACTACAATTATGTTATAATTTCAAGAATATAAAAGTAAACTTCTCTTATACTGTGGCACTTAAAACAAATATTTATGACCATAAAATAGTAAAAATTAACACGAAATCATGTTTAACATAATATTATATAATTGTAATTAAACCGTACATCATAATTATAAATTATGAAAGTTTATCAGTAAATTAAAGTAAATAATAATTTTTATAAGTTCATGTCAAAAGTATTATCTAATTACAATTACAGTTATAATATCTTTTTAAATATGGATATTTATATAAGTTTGCGTGTGCGAAATGAACTACTCAGTTTCTCCAATATCATTAACCTAATTCCTGAAATCTAACATTCTGGTAGATTTTAACTCGTCATTAATATTTACCTATCTCATTAGAAATTAGAACATCTCTTAGAATAAAACAGAAAATCAAACTTTCTACAAACTTAAAAGTCTCGATTAATGGATTGACCTCATACAATTTACTACTGGAAGGCATTAAAAATGAGTAGGTTAAAAAAATAAATAAAAACTTCATGTTCCAATTATAAAAAGGCATGTTTTTTTTTTTTTTTTTTTTTTTTAAATAACTGCTGGCCATAGAAACTAATTTTAATTATGAAAACTTAATTTTAAGTATTACTTATACGATATTTATATTTGATTGAACTTAGACTATAAAACTGACTTGAATACCATAAATAATTAAAATATGACTGCCCCATTAATAATTTAATACAAGTGAGAAAATACGTTTAAATAGGGAATTTTCATCGAAACCGGTTATGTAATTTGGACTAAATGTTTTTTTAACAACTCTTCAGTACATAAAATATGAAGTTTCTATATACAAAATAAAAAGTAAAAATCACAGGGAAGTACTTAGTCCAAGTACTTTTTAGGGTTTTGTAGATGAGTAAGCATACCCATTATGTAAATTATGATTTCTTGTCTTCAATCTAAAAGTCCCGGGTTCGATCCCCCGGGGGGTCACAATGTTTTTTATCAGTAATAAACCAATAAGGAACGCAAAATTTAAAAAAGCAAATATATATTTGTGTCCTACTCTTCAGCAGCTTTCATTTGATACCCAAC
>KZ651107.1:846490-866898 GCA_001010745.2 Gerris buenoi
AAAAAAAAAAAAAAAAAAAAAAAAAAAAAAAAAAAAAAAAAAAAAAATTACTACTAAAATAACAAAGTAATTTATTTGAATGTCCATCAAACGTTATAACTTACTTTTTTTTAAAAAAAAAAAAACGTGCTCAGGTAAATAGCACCAAAAAAGTTGACAATGCGACTAACAGAATGAGGACAAAAACAATAAAAAATAATTCGTCATAAATTACTCGTGTTTTATCGAAACTTTTATAATAAAAACATAAATAATATTATGTTTATCTTGAATCTTAAATCGAATATGAACTAAGCTAAAATGTATGTTCATCTAATTATTTTGTAACATACCTGATTATTCCATTTAACACTAATTATTGCATAATATAACAATTGTTTAGACATGAGGACATTTTTTAAACAAGAAGGTTACATTTTTAAACTGAAAATTATGATATATTTATGCTATAATGCTATGACCTTTTCATAGAAGTGACTAGATTATATAAAATAGACAATAAATCATCATATAATTATATATACACACATAATATATATTTTTAATACTATAATCATTAAATTATAATTTATAATTGGTGCTCATTACTCAATTTATTATAAATTCACGGACCATTAGATAGGAGATAAATTAATTTCTTAATATTTTCGCTAGATAAACGTTATAGAGGATAACGGATCTACATTTTTCCAATGTATGCACTGGGAAATTACTAGTTATATATTTGTTTATTTAGTAAACGTTGATCCTGGGTCCTGTAAATTTATACACAGTAAGCTCACCTGAGAGCATACATTTTTCTTTAGTTGAACTTTAAAACGAACAATTTATTTTTCTACTTATATATATTTTTTTTTATAAGAATTTAATTTATAATTTATTTCTATTTTTAAACTTAATATATGTATATATTGCTTCCGAGTTTTTTAAAATATGTTTTAATTTAAATAAAAACAATTTTAGATTAAATATTATTAAAAGATTTTGAGAAATTTCGTAATCTGTACTGTGAGAGTTCAGAAAATCCTGAGCTCCTATTGGCTCCCCATGTTTTTAAAACTCCATCTTTTAACGTTTACGCGGATAGCACTAAAACCTAAAACTCATTTGCCATATATCTGGTTCGAGCCCCAGATAGGTAAGAAATGTTTTATGTCAAGTTAGTATGCAAAATAGCATATCCTTGGTCCTCTAATAACCTAATAATATGTTATTGATCGAGTCATAAACTAAATGAGGGGGAAAAATACAACATCTATTTAAAGGCGTGTTTCCACTTTTTTAAAAAAAATATATATATCACTATAATTGGTCGCTTCTAGACCTAGAACTGTTTCAGTAATTGAAGATCAATGTTAATTTACTGAACAAGAACTAGGGGAAATATCTGTACAATCGAAAGACTATATCTTCAGAACAAACAATAATGATAACTTATATCACGGCTACAATATAGAGACCAACCCTTTCAAAAAAGTTCTCGTTATCATTAGTTCCCACTTCAGAGAGAGAGAGAGAGAAAAAAAATCAATACTTGATAAATAATTCATATACACGACAAATAACTTCCAGACTGACTGTGGATTTTCAAAGAGGATCGAAACTAGTTAAATGGTTATTATTCTCTCATAATTATTAATCGAGGGAAAGAAACAAATCCCTGAAAAATTTTCCTAAAAACTAAACTCTTTGTAGTTAACCCTGAGTTAACATTATTTGAAGATTTATTAACCTTTAAATGCAACACCTGAATGCTATTAGGAATTCAAACACCTATGTGGAAATGCATCAATAAAAAGAAGTGCTCAGCTGGCCCCAATTCGACCCCCTACAACTGGATACCCTCCCACTTTGGTCTGTTCGTAGAATCACCCCACTGTCGATACCGATTATCCGTCAGGCAGTGAATCATTTAGATTGCGGTTATATACGCATAATAAATCACCATAGTTCAATGAATTGCAACTAGGATACATGATTTGTACTCACTTTTATTTTTATCTATTATTGTAATAATATTACTAAGAAAATGTATAAATAAAGTTTGTTTAACATTTGATTAAGATAAAAAAAATACCTCAACAGAATAATATTTCTTATTCCTTTGAGTTCATTCCGTCTGCTATTGCAGATATGAATATTATAAAATAGACCTAACAAATTAGAAACTATGATATGACTATTTGCAGGCAAAACAAAGAGTGGAAATAACTGCGGTCAAGATGAAATGAAATACTCGACTATCTACTGTACATATATACTACTATTTATACTCTACTATCTCTACTATATGAAATACTACAAGATGAAATGAAATGCTCTAGGGCTCAGCTTCAAGCTGTTTTAATGTCCTGACTATTTTTGACTAATGCACCTTTAGTAAAGATTTTGTATTTAAACTTTTATTTATGAAATGAACAGCAAGAAAAAACTCAATAAGGTTTGAGAATGTACCAAATAAGGGATGCGATGAAATATCACCTTTTTTTTAAAAGAAAATATAAATCACCTTAAAGAAATTACAAAAAAGTAAATCTTTAATTACCCTGAACACACCTTGCTTAAAATTATACAAAGATCTAAGGTCGTATATGTTATTTTTGACAAGAAAAAAGTAACACTTCTTAACAAATAAATTTTTGGTAGAGAGGTATAACTTTTAGATATCAATTCCATTTACCTTACCTACTCTACTAAGACATTTACCATTTAAACTAATCATAACTTTAACTATAAATGTTAACTAATCCTAATGAACAAACCCCTAACTAAGACTTAACTACCCTTTGAGTTAAACTCACTTATAAACTGGATTTGAGCATTTTAAAAATTCATTAATATTTCACTGATAAATGATGGAGACTGGTCTGTATAAATCTTTCGCGACTATGGATTTAATAATAAACAATTCATTTTTAGTTTTATTGACTGTTTCAAATCGAAAACCTAACTATTTAGTGTTAAAATTGTCATATGAGACTGCGATTCAAACTTCTTGATCAATGAAGATTATCAAAAAATGATATAGACGAATCTAGTTAGCTAGGGGGGAAAAACTGTCATTATATTTTTAACACCTTGATGTAGAAAGAAAACTTTAGCTAGAGGTAGAGGATAATTGAACAGCACACATTTTCATTCAGTTTTGTAGAAGGTAAGACAAAAAAATGATACATTATCTATGTCAAAAACTGTAAATAGAGCCTTTCTCTAAATCCCACAAGAATAAAGAAATTTCTTAAAGATCAAAACTAAATAAATAAGACAAACATAATAAATCAATTGATAGGATAGGCAATCAATCGAAGTGATGTCATGCAGAGCTTAATTCTTTTAAAAAAAACTAGTCTTTACACTAGAGTATGACATCATAGTTACCACACCTACCATCTTTACCTCTCACCTACGTACTGGCTTTTAAATAGAAAAGACGGTAAAATGATAATATCGACATTTCTACATCGCTTCGGCAGTAAAAATTTTAATGTGAAAGTGTTCGAGACAGACGACGTTGAAGTAAGTACCTATTATACACACCTATTGTCTGCAGCTCTCTTCAAACTCTTTCAATGATATGCAGATTGATGTTGACATTTTTTTCTTTTTTCTTTTAACGCATCTTGTCTTTTTACGGCAAGAATTAGCCTTTTAAGAAAGTGAAAACAACGTTGCTGACAATGAAGACTGATTGAAAATGTACAACATACGATTTGTTTCTATGAAACTGAATATTTTGTTCTCACGGAAACTCAACTCTTATATTTACCCACTTACAAATCGAGTATTTTTAGATTTTAAATCAATAGGATATTGTTTAGATTTAATAAAAATAATCCAGCATCATACACAGCACCACCTTATTGGTAGAGAGTTTAGCAAATTGAACTCTCGAGAATTTTAAGAAAAACGTGTGAAAGTAACAATTTTATTAAATTTGATCATTTAGATAATTTAAATAATACCGTCAAAACAATAGACAGAGACCCTCTTTACTACTTGTATAAATAATTACCACGTCCGCAGTAATTTAAATTTGTTTGGTGTTATATAGCATGTAGTAAATATGTAAGTTTTCCCAGAGAGACATGTATTTTCAAAAAATAGTTAAAACTCCACAAGTCGGGAAAAACTTAAACACTGATTTTGTTCTCAAATAAAAAATATTTCAATCTCTAGGATTATCAAAATCAAAATAACTATGGATTCTTTGGGTCGATTCTGTTAGTGTGAAACTTCCCTTTTGATGTGAATTATATATCAAAATTAGATATAAAGACGGTTGAGAGTAATTTGGGGATATCTGATGCGAGCTACTTTTGGCAAACTACCCAAATTTCATAAAAAAAAAAAAAATGAGTACTTTGAAGATATAGGTGCGTAACTAAATGTATGTTTGTGCGCATACGGAAGAGTCAAGTGGGTAAAGAAGATTTAAACTTTATGGGACCAACAATGGAATAAATATGTCCAATTGTCTCAATTACATAATCATACGAGTAGTTTTTAAGATACATATGTTGGTTCGAAAAAAAACTGAGCGACAGACAGACCCTGAACCGAACCGTTTGAAACGGATTTCTGTCTGAAAATGTTTGAAATCGGAAGCATACTCTTCGGCAAGCGCGCAAGCAAAAATAACAGAACAGTAAAAGAGAAAAAAGCATAATTGTAAGGAGTAATAGCTGATCCTAGGACAATAGGACAGTGCCAAGTCTAATCTGCGACCTTTAGACTGTAATTTAGTGCAGCAAGAGATTAATTAATGGAATAAACGCGACAAAGTAAGCCGGCAAATAGTAGCGTATAAAGTACCATATTTAGAGGAACAAAATATCAAAACCGAATACTTGAAAGATAATTCTATTGTTATGTTCTTTCATTTAATTTGAGAATAATAATTGAATGTATCATTTCAAACACAATTTAATGTGGTCTCTGACCGGCAAAAAAGGAAGCAATAACAGAATGAAGTTACAACGATACAATAAAGTTGGTTAGAAAGATAGAAGGGAATTTTCATACAGGGAATAATATGTAATTTGCAAGAAGCCGATGCCGCGAGGTGAGTGTTTCCTGTGACAGTGAGAGGTGGGAGAACCAGGGCGCAACACTGGGAAACTACATTTCATTTGAATATGCCAGTAACAAGAATTACTATGCAAAGCAAGAGCTAGCATATTAACGGTCAAAAACAACTGCTTGAAAAAAATTCTAAAATATAACCTTTAAAGCTCACTATGTCACTTAAAACCCGGCATGGATCCTACAACTAATGAACAAATTACAGGTATACATGATTATGATTACTAAACTTTAGCCAAATCGACACCCTTTTTCCTTAAAATTACATTGCATTGGCAAAGTCACACTTAAAAGCTATGATTTCGACAATCCATACAAAGTAAGGGCGATCTGCTTCAATTAAAATTATAAACATACATTTATTTTAAGAAAGAAATATGTAAATTCCCTTCACCATATCATCTCCCTTTCTTTTTGAGAAATCTTATCTTCGTATTGATGTGTTTGAGATCCAGAATCAGAACCAAGTATGTACTTTGAACAATAGCATCTATCCCACTTAATTAAACTTGATTTGAAATACGATTCAAATCATATTTAATAAAAAGACAATTGAATTTAGTTCATTGTTCGTGTTTACTTATGTGCCATTGGCTTTTTCTTTTTCTCGCAACAGTTACACTCGTTTCTGATTACATTCTATAAAACAAACAATGCATTGGAAACATTTGAAACAAGGATTGGTTTAAAGGTAAGAAGAAAGGACTANCTTATTTGCAGGTTCCCAGGGAACCAACAAATGGATCCTAGGAAACCTACAAATCCCAGGGTCATGGGTTGATCTTGGAAGGAGGACAACTGCCCCCTTGTGCCTCTCTGGATACGCCCATGGTAATCCACAGTGTAGTAGCAAAAATGATATGAGCTCAAACTAAATCATATCAACCCAACCCTTTATTCCGGAAGAGTTATCATGTCTGGAAATTTTCATTTTATTCCGAAAACAGCTCCTAAATTACTTCGACACCAGACTAGAGAATGTCAATCTGTGTTCAAAGATGTTTGAAATATGCAAATATGCTCCCATTTTTTATGCTCCATTTAATAAAAAATGCAAAAATAATTTTACTAAAAGTAGTAAGAAAATTTAAAACACTAGAGGGCACTAGAGGGGGTAAGTAAAATGCAAGATTAGCACTTCTCAATATAAAGAGCAGCTTAATGACGACTAAGATAAATTTAAATAAAACCTGTATCATATAAACTATTTTAAGAAAGAAATATGTAAATTCCCTTCACCATATCATCTCCCTTTCTTTTTGAGAAATCTTATCTTCGTATTGATGTGTTTGAGATCCAGAATCAGAACCAAGTATGTACTTTGAACAATAGCATCTATCCCACTTAATTAAACTTGATTTGAAATACGATTCAAATCATATTTAATAAAAAGACAATTGAATTTAGTTCATTGTTCGTGTTTACTTATGTGCCATTGGCTTTTTCTTTTTCTCGCAACAGTTACACTCGTTTCTGATTACATTCTATAAAACAAACAATGCATTGGAAACATTTGAAACAAGGATTGGTTTAAAGGTAAGAAGAAAGGACTAGCATCACGGCATCACGACTCATAGGGGTTCAAGGCCGATCAGGGGTGACCCACCCACCCTCGTCTTTTATTGTAGACTTTAACAATAGCTGACTATCACAAGATCTTGACAGAAGACCTGCTCTGGTACAACGGTTTAATGAGGGATGCCACGTAATATCATGATACCAGATACAGCACGCTTTATCATGCTGAAAGCATGTGTAACCGTTTCAATTGGATAACAAATTTATTCCACAAGAAATAGAAGAGAAAAGAAAAATTGTATCTTCTATTAATAATTTCCTTTAACAAGCACCGATCAATCGAATTACAATATTAAACCACAATAAAAAACCTAAGACCCTACTCGCAGATGACAACTTTCTAATATTCTTATAACATAATATTTTAGTAGATAAAATTTTAATGGGCTTTAAATTAGAACTATAACACAGAAGTTCAAGGTCTTTTGATAATATTCGTATCTCGATAGTTGCTAATCCCGACGATTTGTTCAAGATTCTTCAACACATCAAAATAAGACTAGATCAGCATTATATGAATAATAATAATTTTACAAAAATATTATTTTAATTTTCAAATACGATTCGTATTATGTTATTAGGCATAAGATTATGCCTTAACTAAAAAAAGGGGAAAAAGAGTCATTCCGCATGTCAGTCAGCCAACTCCCTACTCTCAGGTATTATTATAATTATTTTTTTAGCTTTTTAGCTTCTTTTTTGCTTAGGGTATAGGTCAGGATATTATTGTGTTATTTAATTTGTTTATACTCTCACAACCATTAATTTAGGAAGCTACAAGCAGGTAAGAATTAGTCAAAACGTTTTTGGTCAAAATTATTCAATATTCACTCTCTGATATGATATACAATAACAGTCATTTTCCGAGGCTGTCATTAAACATTATGTAACGCCCTAACGCGATGGTAAATTGACTGTTTACGAAGAACAAATGTTTAGGTTAACGCATGCAAAAGCATGACCTTTAAACAAGACCTTGCATTTTAGATTTTCTTTGCATTTTTCATTTATTCATTATAAATAAAGTTTTTAACGAAAAATATACAGTCCTCAAACCATATTGACGTTACACAAATTTAAAAATAGAAAACCTTTTATCTGAATTGAAATAATCAGGAGTGATGGCTAATAATAATCTTATTGAAAAATTTAAAGGCTTAAAACACCTATAAGTTTATAATAGTTATTTATGCACCTAGGGAGTAAAGTAGGCCATTATTCCCTGACCGAAGAAGTTGGTTTTTGAGGCGAAGCCGAAGGAACCATGGCCCCTAAATCCCGAGGCGAAGCCGAGGGAGATAATTATCGCGAGGGGAATAATGGCACTTTACTCACGAGGTACATACAATATTTTATCTCCAGTACAGGGAAAAATACACATTTTCGTCCATTGCACAGTTTTTATTTATTATTTTGATAAATAACAATATTTATTAGCACTTTTAATAGCATAGATATAAGATATTCAATATTAAAAACACATAAGAATTGGAATTAAACTCAAGTAGAAGGTTATTTAGATGCAGGTTATAAACAAGATCGAAAAATAAGTGTCGCTGATTTAAACAACTTCATTACATTAGCCATTCATTTTCTATATTTATGAAATAATTAGGTTGCAATCCTTACTTTTTCGCCCTAGTTTACTTTTTCGCCCTACTTTTACTTTTTCTCCCTACTTTTTGAGTTCAGGGAAGAAAAGACCTGCTTTAGTCCCTCTAAACTAATCCAAAATCATAACTTTTCCTCCCTACTGGAGATAAAAAAATTTAATCCCGATAAGAAGTTATCCCGGAATCTATCTTAGAAGAATGATATTAATTCATGCAAGAAATGTTATTCAGGTTTATGATCCCAATAAAGATGATATATTTGTGCCTTTAAACTACCTAGTTCATAAAAACTAGGATACTATCTTAATAATCATTAACTAACTTTAAATTTAAGTGAAAAAAAAACTGGTTTAAAGTTTGAAAATCGAAATGCTACAGTTTCAAATTAAGCCATATTATTTGAGTAGAAGGTTGGCAATCATAACATAAGTTAGATTAGCATGTCTGAGGTCGTCACACCTTAGGATACCTGTAATCTCTGATACTTGAATACCTGAACGCGGGTCAGATAATACCTGCGGAGAGGCCTCGTCAGGACGGGTTGTTTCAGGTCGATCGACCTCTCTGAGGGCAAAAAGTCCAGGGCAACCACCGCAGAACCTTGAGCAGTTCTACAGCGTGATGACCGTACTCGAGGTCACCCCTCCGCAGAGGGCCCCCCCTTAATTACGCTTTAAAGCCCTCCCTTTTCCAACGTTTTTCTGTAATTGTCGTCTTGGAATCGGAAAGCTTTATGCTTTTTAACTCTAATAAACCAGACCGATCTGTTTCTTACTTGGGTTAATAGCCTCGGATTATTCTGTAGAGATTCTTGCCCACGTTAAGAGTTAACGGAGGTAGAAAAGAAGAAAGTATCTACATCAGACCGCATATACAATCTAGAACACCAAGAGATAATCGGTGAGGACCCGGGTAATGTAGCTAATTGATGTTTACCATGTATAATTCCTTCTGTACCCGAATAAATTAATTCAATCAAAATGTAGGAGGACAATGATTCATAATAAATATGCATTTACAACATATTTTTTTCCGCGGTATTAACTACAACTTAATTTGTTTTGTCTTTATGATTATCAAGGATATTTCTTATTTCAATCATATCTATATAAATTTACGTTCCTTGAATCTAAATGTTGAATATTATTTTGATTATTCAAATTAAAAAAAAATCACAATACATATTAGACATAATGACAAGGCAATATTAAGTATCAATAATACACCAATGTATAATACACAGTTTAGCCAGAACGAAGTAGTACGATTTATTTTTTAGCCTATAGGAAGAGAAGTAGAAAATCTCAGGTGAAAGTAGAATAAGATAAATAATAAATTCTTACACAAGGGATCAAGATAAAAGATAACAGCTTAACAAAGAGAGCAACCTTAACAAGATTAAGCGAAGAAAGGTAAATAAAACGACAGCAAGATTAGCACTTCTCAATATAAAGAGCAGCTTAATGACGACTAAGATAAATTTAAATAAAACCTGTATCATATAAACTAGTTCCAGAAAGGCAATTTTGAGCTCATTACATAAGACATATAAGGTAAGATCACTAAGTCACTAAATTCTTGAAAGCTCATCAAAGAATGAGATTCTGCTAAATCTGACTAATGAGAATCAGTAAGGTTGCCAGTTGCCAGTGTTGATGTATGCCTAATTCTTCTATGTTTGATTTATACCGAGTTAAGAAGAGGATGATGGAGACTCAACGTTGCGGAACATCACTCTCTGTGTGAAACAAACCAACCAATTCTGATTCCGGGGGCTTTTTTTCAGTTCTCTATCACACGAAGGCAAGAGGCCGTGACCGCTTTAACACAGGATGAAGAAGAGATGAAAGGAAGATAAAATAGCAGTATAATCAGTACCGCGGGGCTTTGGGGATGACCGAATTACGGAACGTTTTCGTCGGCATTAGTCGAGGAATACGAATTCGTAATTGTGCGAGCCTGTGTTTCATCACAATTCTGACTATGCAAACAATGTGTAATTCTCTAATACATACCACGTATCAGAGATTAGGTACGCTGGCCCTATCAGAAACTGGATCTCATTTACATCGAGAGAAAATGTGCTTAAGAATAACTGTAGGCGGCTAATACAAGGATAAACAAAAAGATAATAGAATATTACCGTGAATAGACTTTAAACTCCTTAAAGTGATTAAGTAAGTGAAACTAAATTATACTAAAGCATAATCCAGAACAGTATACCTTTATAGGAGTGCGCTATATAATTGAGTAAAATCAAAAATATATTATGTTAAAACACTTAAATATAATTATACTAATAATATTATTAGAGTAAAATAAAACATAAAGAAACAATATAACAATAATTATGTTTTCAGGCCGTTTATACAGATCCGTAAAAACTTTCATATAATTAAGATAATCAACTCCTGCTGACTAAGAAAACCGTTATTCGTTATTTATTAACAACAGTTAATTGTTAGGTGAAGAAACATATTTTCTCTTAGATATCACTTAAAACCATTAAGAACAATGAATTGATTCAAATAAAAAGAAAATAAGGAAACAATCATTAAATCATCGTCATGAATGACTTTTGTAGTGGAAGATAAATCTTAGCTATTAAGCCTACTACTAGCATTTTAGTGTTGATAGCCAGCTCAAAGTGTCTGAGTGTGTGTTTGACTCAAATTATTTTTGCGTAAGCCCTCTCTTAACATTAGGTTATTATAGGGCGAAGAGATTTTTTTCTTATTTGCAGGTTCCCAGGGAACCAACAAATGGATCCTAGGAAACCTACAAATCCCAGGGTCATGGGTTGATCTTGGAAGGAGGACAACTGCCCCCTTGTGCCTCTCTGGATACGCCCATGGTAATCCACAGTGTAGTAGCAAAAATGATATGAGCTCAAACTAAATCATATCAACCCAACCCTTTATTCCGGAAGAGTTATCATGTCTGGAAATTTTCATTTTATTCCGAAAACAGCTCCTAAATTACTTCGACACCAGACTAGAGAATGTCAATCTGTGTTCAAAGATGTTTGAAATATGCAAATATGCTCCCATTTTTTATGCTCCATTTAATAAAAAATGCAAAAATAATTTTACTAAAAGTAGTAAGAAAATTTAAAACACTAGAGGGCACTAGAGGGGGTAAGTAAAATGGAAGGTGTTAGTAGAAGTAGGTACTGCACGATTTGTACTAGTGTAATAGAATATACAGCTTAGGAGATGATGGGGACGATATTAATGATCTTTAAGACAAATAGACAAAAGTTATGAATTAATAACGTTATTGCGGTCTCATATGTAGTTAATGTCGCGGGAGTCCTTCCAGTAGTATGAAGAAAAGATAAATATTTTTAAGGTGAAGAGAGCAGACTGATATGAAACATGATTGATTTTGATGTAAGTGATGGATAAGAAAGTTTGATAGCGTAACAAATAATTTAACTAGCCAATCTAGAATAACCTGATTTTGCTTCCGAGCTTATCGAAGGAAACGGAAGCTATGTGATGGTTCCGAAGAACGAAAAATTTTTAGTTCTCCGATTTCAAAAATTCCAAGACGGAAATCCGTTTCAGACATCAGGGATCATTTTTGGTTCCGTGTCTGTCGGTCGGTCTGTCGTTCAAATTTTGCGAACCGCCATATCTTAAAAACTACACGTCCAATTTTAATAAAATTTGGGTGGTAGGTCATAATTAGCCCATTGTTGGTCCCATATAAGTTTCAACCTTCTGCGCCTATTTGTTTCTCTTCCACATTTGCACAAACATAAGATGGGAGGAAGCTATGTGCCACACCAATTGGCAGTCTATTTAAATAACAATCAAGTATTAGAAACTTAGTGGAAAATTACCAATATATACAGTGTTTGCGAGTCGTAGAAAAGTTGAGTAAGAGGTGCCAACCTACAACAGGGTGTGTAACAGGGTACAAGGTACAACAGGGTACAAGGTATACAAAATGTACCCAATTTTATAGGTATAAAACACAAAAATAAGAAGAGAAAGTCAAATAAATCACTTGCCTTAATCAGTAAAAATGATGGCCAGTTCCAAAAGACTTATCTTTAATACAAGGACCAAAATAACCTCTAAAAGAAAAAATTGTGTTCAAGACCTTGGTTGTACGAAGTAATTAGAACATTCTTGCAAGCTTAGAGTGGGAGGGTTCAAGCTATAAATCTGTTCAGCTATTATCTGATACTGAGCAATAAGCAAGTGTAAGACAAGATCAGGATTCACTGCCAAGAATAAAATAAACTTGAACAAGCAAAGAATTTCACGATGTAGGTGTATTAGCTCATCTTTAGAAGATACGGCCTACTCAGATTATTAACCTCATATATTTAATTATAAAAACAAATTCGGCTTTTAATAGAGTTATAAATTTAAGAAATAAGAAAAGCAATAAGTAGATAATAGATTAGAATATGTAAGCTAAATTAATATAATGTAAGAAGAATTATCTGTAATGCTATTCGCGAAATAAAAATACGATGATGTTAAAATAAAATATTAAATCTAAGTTTTTTGTTGGAGCCTTTTCTCTCCTAAAAGAAAAATAATATAAATTAATTATTACAATAATTTGAACCTAATGAAAACTGGTGTTTGTAATAATTAATGCGTAGAGCTACTAAGCTAAGAACATTAAAAATAATCTGCTACATTTTTTAACTTTTGGATACTAAGACAGGACAAAAGTACAATAATCTGCATACTATTATACAGGGTGACCGGAAGTTAACCAGCCAAACTTCATGGGTAGTATCTATGGCCAAATTGGAACAAAAAATGTCGAGTAAGCATATGCCCAATTCTCAATAGTTCTCGAGATATCGATTTATTTCTTTTTTTCAAGTGTTTCACGAAAATTTTCAAAAAATGCCAAATATCTCAAAAACTAAATGAGATAGGGAAATCAGGGTAAGGAACAATTTTAAAGAGCATGAAAAAACCTTTCAGAATCACTCATTTATTTTGAAATTATCAGCTGCTAAGCATCTTTCAAGTCCTGTTACATTTGAAAATTTGGATTTCTTAAAATTCGACCCCAAAATTCCAAAGCTTTCTACTCTTAATTGAAGGATGCTAGAAGTGTGACGATTTCAGGAAAAACTTCTGCTTTTCATAAGCTTTCAAATGGTATAATTAAAGTTTAAGATCAACGGACTAGTTTTTTAATTATAGTGAATTTAATGTTACCAGGCGTGCATTTTTTTGGTCCGGATCACAACCAATTCTAGTAAAAATGTAAAAAAGGTTTCCCCAAACGAAACTACAACACTTAGGGTTTCTTATAGGAAATTTGACGCTGAACAAAAAAGTTCCTATAAACATGGTTCCGAAAAAGCTTTATTTTCGAGATATTCGCAAAAAACATTAAAAAAACACAAATTTTAGACGTTTTTCATAAACATTCCCAAATAATGCACTACTTATCATAAAACACCTTAAAGGAAACCTCGTAAAGAATATAATTTTTTGTTGAATAACACCCTTTCCAGCGCTGCACGACAGACTCCTGATTTTCTGCGAAATTTCAAAATTTTACGTCCCACGTCCCTGTCACTTTATTAGTCAATCCATTAAGGTGATCTCCATCAACGCTTAACATTCAAATATTTTGTTGCAGAGAGCTAAAATTAGTATAATTCGACTCTCTACAAGATTTGCTTCAAGGAGTAATATGGTAATAAGTGTATTATTGGAGAATGTTTATGAAAAACGTCTAAAATTTGTGTTTTTTTTTAATGTTTTTTGCGAATATCTCGAAAATAAAGCTTTTTCAGATCCATGTTTATAGGAACTTTTTTGTTCAGCGTCAAATTTCCTATAAGAAACCCTAAGTGTTGTAGTTTCGTTTGGGGAAACCTTTTTTACATTTTTACTAAAATTGGTTTTGATCCGGACCAAAAAAATGCACGCCTGGTAACATTAAATTCACTATAATTAAAAAACTAGTCCGTTGATCTTAAACTTTAATTATACCATTTGAAAGCTTATGAAAAGCAGAAGTTTTCCCTGAAATTGCCACACAATGTGGATGGATTTAGAGTACTTTGAAATAACTCAAACCAAATTAATCATTTTGAAAAAGAAGATTGAATTTAAGAATAATTCCAGAAGTTGGCAGAGGAGAAACGCTAGAGCAACAATATATTTCATAAAGACAAAGAGAAGGGATAACAAGTAGGCAAGACTCGGAAAATAACTGCTTGCTTCAAGAAGCAATGAGGTAATCCTAACCTTGCTCGTTTCTTACTGGCTTCTTTCGCTCTTGGAGCATTCACTAGGAAATAGAAGAATCAAGGACAATATCCATCTAGTTAACAGTTAAGTACATGTTAGACAATGCATCATAATTAGTTACTCACCTTGTGACTGCATCTATGATGCCAGTGAAATAATCTATTTCTTCCATAATTATACTCCTAACTAGCTAGAACTTGGTAATATAATTAGAAATGCATTATTAAATAAAATGATCTGATCAACGATTAACTTATAATATAAAACTACTCTTATTTAGTTTATCAAATGCTACTGAATAAATTATTAACAAATTATATCGCAATTACAACATTGCACCAAGAGCACTTTGGGAGTCTTTATTCCAATAACAGTCGAGAAGATGACTAGAGTCTAGAGGTTAAATAATAATTAATATAAAAATTCCATTTTTGAAAACTGGTCTTATGTACAATTTTTTTTTCTGTATTCTTCACCTTAGTTGTTCCTATGTGCAAAATTTGGGGAAGATTGAATGACAGGAAGTGGTTCAAAATTGGGGTAATAGGTGTGCGATGAAACTTAAAAAGCAAAGAAATATGACGCCATTTTGTTTTTTTATTATTATTATTTTGGTTTCTGTATTCTTCACCTTAGTTGTTTCTATGTGCAAAATTTGAGGAAGATTGAATGACGGGAAGTGGTTCAAAATTGGGGTAATAGGTGTGCGATGAAACTTACAAAGCAAAGTAATATAAGACCAGTAAAAAATCTTGAAAAGGTAGGCATGGCTTGAATTGAAAACCGACAAATAGAATTTAAATCATTTGGAATTAATGTACTCCTTTTATAATCCATCAGAGGCATCAGGATAAGTCTCGCGCACTTTTTATCAAAATATACAATATTACTATTAAGATAAAAAATATAATGTCTCGTTTACATACAGCCAGTGCTCCTCGCGCTGCAGTATTTATACTCCCCTAAATACATCTGTGGCAGCATCAAGGGCATTCAGTGTTTACATTGCCGTTTCACGTTTCACTTACTTCCCATTCTATCTCTGGTAATGGGGGACTTCGAAGAAGATGTAGCTTCAGCGAAATGTAGCATTTTTTATTCCATGTTGAATAGTATCTATCGATACTTTATTAGTTAATATTGCCAAAATAGTCTCAAAGTTATATTAAGCGTTAAAATTTCAAATGTCCATATTTTCAATATGGTGCCAGATACAGGGCCGGCGCAAGGGCCATGCGAGACATGCAGGCGCATGTGGCGCCGGCCAGGACGTGGCGCCTTCCTAAAAGATTTTTTTTTAAACATTTATTATAATAAATAAATGTATAATATTTATTATTATAATATTACATATATTCAGTGAAACCTGACTAAAGCGTATCCTGATAACATGGAAACCTGACATAACGGATAAAACTGTAGAAATGTTTTCTTGAGGATTGTACCTTGTTTAAAGCGGAAGCGGAAACATGTGTAAAGCGAAAACAGAAAGAAATTCTGGGCAGTTAGTCCAAGTTGAGTAAGAGGTGCCAACCTACAACAGGGTGTGTAACAGGGTACAAGGTACAACAGGGNACAAGAGAAATCCATGAAATAATAACCCACTAGCTTTTTTAAAACTGCGTACATTAACATTTTCATGTCCCTACGTTCAATATTCAACTACATTATCCGGTAACTTTGTGCTATTATTATGTATTTAAAATTTAATGCATTCCTGGAAAAAAGATAATAATCTATTGTTTTATTGCAAGCCAAAACCTTTACTAAAAAATTGATATAATAATAATTAATATAAAAAATACCATTTTTAAAAACTGGTCTTATTTTCAATTTTATTATTTATTTATTTTTTTTTGTATTCTTCACCTTAATTGTTTCCATGTCCAAAATTTGGGGAAGATTAAAAGACGGCAAGTGGTTCAAAATTGGGGTAATAGGTGTGTGATGAAACTTAAAAAGCAAAGAAATATGACGCCATTTATTTATTTATTTTTTTTTTTGGTTTCTGTATTCTTAACCTCAATTTTTTCCATGTGCAAAATGTGGGGAAATATTGAATGACGGGAAGGTGTTTAAAATTGGGGTAACGGAAATGCGCGACGAAACTTAAAAAAGCAAGTAATATAAGACCAGAAAAAATTACGATGTATCTGTTTTAATGGGGAAAACAAAATATTATATTAAGGGGCAGCAAGCCTATGGCACAGTTAAAATTTGGTTTGATGGTAGGATCAAAAATCAAAATCGTCGATTTACAGACGTTTCAAAATAATATATATATTCTTCTTGAAGTTCTTTTGCGTATACTTTGAAATAAGGAAGAATATTATTCACAAACGTCGGCATATATTTATTTTATAATTTTCTAATCCTAGCGTTTTTTGCTATCCTCGTTCTCAAAAAACAACTTATTTTCATAGAAAATCTGAATTCTATTAACGTGGATGTAGAATAATATACGAGCAATAATTTAAAGAATAGTCCTGCATTAATAAACAAATAAGCCATTTCGCAATATCAATAAAAGTTTAAATTATTCAACTGTCATAAATGCTGATAAGGTGAAGTCAAGGATATTTATCAAATTGTAGACACGTGAACGGACGCAGATCAGTTCTGATGTCATTGCCTCACGTGCCGAGAAACAAGAATCATCTATGATTATATTATATACAAATAATTGATACTTCCCTCATTAATTTCTTCTTATCCTTCAACATTGACTTTAAAAGAAAAAAGCTTATTTATAAAAGAAAAAATGAAGATAGAACTAAAATACACATCATTATATTAACTCAATATTATCGTTAAAAAATGAACATCAAAGCAAATATAGAAAAATCAATATATATACATATCAGCTGATAAGACTATAAAGAAGTTTTAAAGAAATAGAGTCTGCATTTGTTTCTAAAGAAATCATTATCAATAAAAAAAAAAAAAAATAAACAAATAAATAAAAAATAAAAAAAATAGTTGATTTAGCCATTTTATTTCTTTTTTCCAAATATATTTTTTTAATTAGTTAACAAGAAAAATAATGATTCAATTTATTGATGTTTCTATTGCAGTGAAGTTTGTATTATTGCTGGCTAAACAATTCAATAGTACTTAAAGGTCATATGAAAAAAGGAATCAATGTTTAATTATACGTAATGTCAAACTAACTTATTAAAAGATGCCTGATTAAAGTGCCTTTAATAAAAATTAAAAAATGGTAATTGTGTTGACAGTAAACTAAACAGTCATACATACTGATAAGTTGATCAGAACTCAGATGATTTGAAATTACCGTAAGATGACAGATTATGATAACTATAAAATGTACCCGCAAGAATAAGTCTACATTGTATATTCGCCATATTATAAATAAATTTAAATATGTAAATAAAAGTTTAAGCCGTGTCCAGACTGCCGAACCGAACAGAGCAAACGAGCCGAGCATTGGTCTCTGCGCATGCCCAGTATACAGTGCGCCTGCGCATCTCTTACTGGGCATGCGCAGAGACCAATGCTCGGCTCGTTTCCTCTGTTCGGTTCGGCAGTCTGGACACGGCTTTAGATTATATATATGCCTACAGTATAAATAAGATCAATAAAATAACAGTAATATAATAACCAATTAATTTTTTATAATAAACTTACTAAATAAATACATAAAAATAACATGAGAAGGGCATTTTTTCCTAACCACTGCATTTGCCATAATATATATCGTGGGTATATATTAGATTGCTGGAGGGCTATACGGTTCAAAGGCCATCGTCCTAGTGAACAAGCATTGAGTCTATTTTCTACCATTTCGTGTATAACGTCATTAGGGAGTAAAAAAAGAGAAGTGATCAGGGCATTGCTTTCAAGAATAAAAGATTGATTAAGTGATTCCAGAGAAGCTCAAAAAAATATGTCAAGAATAAAGCTAAATTTAACTTCTAAAAAAATCGAAAACTGGCTCAGTAGTTTTAAAAATCTATAAATATTGAGTTCGGGGACGTAGCAAAAATAAAAATTTGATCCACTTGACCCAAGACTTAAGTCCAACTAAAAAGGAAACAGAAAAAAAAAATTAAAATGTTAGTTTTTCTATATTTAAGCTAAAAAAAAAATAAAATGTTCCTACCCATTTATTTCTATATTTTTATTGAATTATATATTCAATATTATTTATACTCGCGGTAGAGTTATAATGTTGTAGATAAACTAAAAGTAAAAGTCTATTTACAAATATAACTTTATTTCTGGAGCAAGCTTTTAGTCCCTATGACGACGAACCAATGTCGTAGAAAATATAAAGGAAATCCTACATAAAACATACAAGAAATAATAGGGACAAATTTAACTTATCGTATTCCAAAGGGCTTAAAAAATGGATCACGTTAACTTTATTGGATTTGGTTTAAAAAAAAAAAATAAATAATCAAGATAAACCACTTTGATTGAGCATCATTAGTGTACAAAATCATATTTAGTTTTATAAGCAAGATTAAGTTACACAAAATATCGGTCGAAATAACACTTAAAAAGCCTAATTATCATAAGAGTAAAACTCTTAAATACACTTAAAAAGATAAAATTAACAAGATTAACATCGTAACAAGATAAGGTATTGTGATACTCTAGATATTAGAGAACTGATTTCATATATTTGACTAAATATAATGGTCAAAACCAATCTAATTATATTAAACAATTTTAGTTTGACAAAAGAACTGAGTGAATACGAGATTCAAACCCTAGTTTTAATTATTGACTAAGACCCATATAATGTTAGAAGAAACAATAAACTTAGTTTGAAATAAAGTACCATAAAATTTACAATCCCACAAGTAAATTTTATATACAAGAGGCTATAAATGTTTTATTTCAATGTATATAATACTGTCGTAAAACCTCTCAAGAAGCCACGGTCAATCAATTTAAAAAGAGTTGTTTCATTTTTTTATTTAAAACTCGAGTGTCAAACACAATTAGAAACAAACAATTAAAACACATCATGTGGTAAAATAAAATAAAGATTGTGAGAATTGCAAAACTGGAGTAATAGCAGTTGCCATGTTGTCTAGCTGAGCTGAGGTTAGTTGGCCTTCAATTCGGTCGGAATCATTAAATCATTATGCAATCCCACTACCATACGTTTATACATTATACCAACTATAAAGCTTAATTATATGAGACCTTCATTACACGCTCCTACTCCCCCCTTCTTCTATCTATCTACATAGCATATAATATTGTCTAACTATATAGTTTAGTTTACATTGATTGCTAGGTGCAGTCACTATAAAACTATAATTACAGCTACGTTGCACGTCAAACAAAACTTCTTTTTAAGATAAAAAAGCAGCAACTAGATTCTGGAATAAAAGCAGATACAGTTAACTGAGATTAAGTGTAATCAGTTGAAAAAATAAAAGGCCCAAGAAAATAAAACAGCATTTGCAGATTCTACACTAAAGGAAATAACAAATTATTAAGTTAATTGTCAAATTAATAAGAATAAATAGAGACTTTTTTATAGTTAACTTTTCAGAACCAATTAGAATAAAAGCCCTGCTTATAGTAAATTTTAGCCTTTGGCCTTCTGAGTACACAAACGTACACAAGAGTACACTGTGTAATACCTGCGTAATACGTGAAAAACTGAAAAAATCGGACTTTTTTGACGATTGCAAGAGAACTATTTCGTCTACAAGTTTCATTTAGTGCTCGTCTAAAAGCCAAATAAATTTACTACAACTTCGTTTCTTATGGCTTTTCTCGTAGGTGAGCGGTTTTATGCCGATATTCAGCCCGAAACAAGAGCAATACTTAAAATTTCAATTTTTTTGGAAAAACTGTCAATTTTTAAAGAGTCATATCTCGGTAACTATTAGGCGTACAGAGTAGC